>PVKB01004241.1:0-152212 GCA_004027205.1 Ctenodactylus gundi | reverse complement strand
GTCCCGTCCCGGCTTAGAGACTGGTTGTCAAGACAAACGCAGGCGCTGCGGCGTCACTTCCGACCCGTCGTAAAGACCGAGCTGGCCGCGCATCCCCGGGACCTAGTCGCCCTCGCTTCCCGGGGCCGCGGGGCCGGTATCCCCGGCGGGCGGGCCCTCCCTCCTCCACGCCGCGGACGGTACCCAAGGCTCCGCGGGCTGCCGAGGTACTCCCGGCACGAGGGAAGCGTGCTGGACACAGGACGCCTGCGGAAGAGCCATCCTCGCAAACTAGTCCACGCTGTGTGGAAGAGGGGAAGCGAGCAGCAACACAGACGCCCACTAGGCGTCAACGCGGGCCGCGGGGCGCCTCGCAGGTCCCCCAGCACAGCAGGGCTACCCTCCTGCCCTCGTGTTTCCCGGCCCCTCCCATTTCCGGGCCGCCCCTGGAGCGCCTGCGCGCGCCGCTGCTGCTTCGCTTCCCGTCCTGTTTGAACCAGGTCGCTCGCCGTCCAGAGCTCTGACGTAGGGGGGCGGGGCGAGGCCGTTGCCTTAGAAACCGGTGAGCGCTGGGCCTCTGAACGTGGGGAAGCTGACGGCGGCGAGCGGGCTCCCGGGACCCGGGGCGTCATGTCTTTCCGCGACCTCCGCAGTAAGGCAGCCCCCGTGTTCCTGTAGGTCTTCCGCAGACCCGCGGCCCCCGCCTTGACCCACGCGTGGTCCCTGTCCCCGCCCCCTCGGGGAACGCTCAGTGCTCGCGACGAGTTCTGACCGCCGCCCGCGCGCGTGGCGCAGAGCCCACGAAACGGGACGAGTGCGGCGGAAGAATTGTCTTAATTTGACCTCAGTTTAGCTTACTTAGCACCATGGGGGCTGTTCGCTGCCGTATTGGAAAGTGCCCGGGAAGTGCGGGCGAGAGAAAGACGGAAGAGAGGGCCGAGCGAGCACGGGTCGCTTAGAGCTTGAGAGGCCGCGGAGCCGCGCCGAGGGCTGATGGTGGTGGTCGCCGCCGCAGCCGACGTCTCTGGCGTTGTTACGCCGTGTCGTGTTCCGTCCTGTGCGCGGGCGTTACTTAGTCCTCTACCAATTCCGTGCCCCTGTGTTTGGGGATGAGCAGACAGGCACAGAGAGTTCGCAGTGCCATTACCAGGTCGAATCTCCTGGGCCCCTGCGCTCTTCCAGAGGGCCTGGTGGGAAGGGCGCACGAGGACCTTTGCCAGGAGGACGGGGGAGTGGAAGGATGAGGTTACCAGTTACCACCTTCCGTTGGGGGAGCATCTGCTTTGGGCTAGGATCTTACGTTCCATGTCTTGTTTGAGCCCTCACTGTAACACCGAGGCAGGTGGTATTCGCGGATGATGTCCTTTGAGGCACAGAGAGATAAAGTATTGTGCTTTACCTCACGTAGCTAGAAGTGATTGGGACCAAGGACTGTGTGATGGAAACATCTCGCTGGGTATACACTACCGTTTCTTTATTATTATTATTATTTATTTTGTGGTACTGGGGATAGATCCCAGACCTTCACACTGAGCTCCGTCCTCAGGCCATTTTAAAATTTTGACTTGAAACCGGCCTAAGTCGCCAAATTGCCCAGCCTGAGCTTGAATTTGTGATCTTCATACTTGGCCCTCCTAGGATGTGGGGATTGCAGGCCTGCACCACCAAGTCCGGTTTACACTGCCATTTTCTAGGTGTGGAGTTGTTCAGCTAACTGGCTGCACCTGAAGAGGAGTGGGGTGATTACCAGCTGGATGCACTCTCAGAAGCCTCTCTGAGACCAGTTTTCTCAGCAAGTTGATGGTGCCTGAAATTTCAGCATCAGTGTATTTCAGTTATCACTTGCCAGTATCTAGGAAGACACATCTTTATTTTTTCTTTAAGGCAAAGAACGAAAGTAGGATTTTTTAGTGAAAGAGAGCTCAGGGAAAAGAGTCACAGATGGGATCCCACGTGGGTCTTGTAACATAACAAATTTTATCTTCATAGCTACTAGCATCGTAGAGTAAATCATGTTTTCTGAGCTTTGAGGATCGTTGGTGACTATATATTGAAAAGACAGATGTCTCCCATGTTTTTAGCAAAGCCAGCACTTTGCTACGGATGTTGAGTGAAGTTGTGGTGAGCAGAATGTACAAGAGGATTTCAGAATGGAATCCCAAATGGCGTGCAGCTGTTGGTTGTGTTCCTAACACAGATCCTGCTTTTTTTTTAAGTCCTGCTTTCTTACAAGCATATTCTTACAGTGATAGCTTTCCTTGAGATGTTGCCAACCTACAGTATCAGCACGAATTAGTATTAATATTAACATCATTTTCTTTTTTCCTTTTTTGTGGTACTTGGGACTGAACTCAGGGTTTTTCACACTGAGCTATATCCTCAGCCCATTTATTAAAATTTTTTTTTTTTTTTTTTTTACTATTCTGAGACAGGAGCTTAGTTGCCCAGGTTGGGCTTGAAATAAATATCTTCCTTCCATAGTCTCCCAGAGTGCTGAGATTACAGGCATTGCACCTGGCTAGTATTACTGTTTCTTAATCATAAATCTAAATCTTGCTCTGTAGTTCAGCCACTCTATAAGATTTCCCTGATTATGAGGCAGCTCATCTTTAAAATTTATGTTAGTAAGATTCTCAAAAAAAAGACGACTCAGAAACATCAGATTTAATCTGCTTTTCCCAAATAACTACTATTAACATTTTAAAATATTTTTCCCTTGTGACATTTTGTAAGGCCAGTTACCTTATTTGGGGTGGTAGAGATGTAGATATCAGAGAAAGTAAAGCCACAGCTAATTTCCAAACTTTATTTTCCTCTTTAGCATTTACTCTTACTGAACTTAAATAGATACTTTTCAGGTTGCATATTTTAATTTTAGCTACTTTATGCTTTCCCTATTAGAAAGCTGACCAGTAGTTCCGAAAGCTGTCAGTAAGTTGAGAATAGGAAGGAAAAGTAAAGACAGTGCTGAGGGAATAAGCAGTTGCTAGCCAGACCTGGTGGCACAGGCTTGGGAACCTGGGAGGCTGAGGCAGGAAGATTGCAAGTTCCAGCCCAGTGTGGGCAACTTAATGACTTATCAAGACCCCATTTCAAAATAAAAATAAAAATGGGCTGTGGACGTAGCTCAGGGAAGGCCCCGGCCTCCATTCCCAGTGTCACGCACATAAAGATAACAATATAAAAACTTGTTGCTGCTTGATAAGGAACTAATTCTCTGTTCCCTTGGGCAGATTTCATGGAGATGATGAGAGCCCTGGGATACCCATGGCATATTTCTATGGGAAATTTCCGCACACCCAACTTTGGACTTGTGTCTGAAGTGCTGCTCTGGCTTGTGAAAAGGTTAGAACTGCACTTGATTGAAATCTAAGGATGGATGCTAGGTTTTGTTCACAGCCAGCTGAAAAGAAGATAATGGAAAAGAAATGTCCAGTAGGGTTTGACAGACCCCATATCCTGTCGAAACTCAGCCGAGTTAGACAACACGGTGCCGGGGGTATGGGATTTCTCCGTAGAGCACTGTGCAGGCTGCCCTGCTTCCCCTTGCTTCAGAATGGTGGGGTCTTTCTGCACACTCCGAGTGCACTGGGTTGGAAATGAGTTAGTTTCCTCTTGTGTGAAAAATATGTGATTCCAGGTGGATATTTTAAAGATCTAGATATTAAATATATTTTGTTTTGCTACACATAACATTTAGGCTATGTTAGGTCTCTGACGTAGAATCGTGTGTGTGTGTGTGTGTGTGTGTGTGTGTGTGCGTGCGTGCGTGCGTGTGTGTGTGTGTGTGTGTGTGTGTGTGTTACCAGGGGTGGAGCCTAGGGACATTACCCCTGAGCTACATTCCCAGCCATTGTTTGATTGATTGAGATAGGGTCTCGCTCTACAGGTTAGACTGGCCCTGACCTCACTCTGTAGTCCAGCCTGGGCTCGAACTCACTCAAAATCCTCCAACCTTATCCTCCAGCTCATTTTTATTTTTGAGACGGTTTCACTATGTCATTAAGTTGCACAGGCTGGACCCAAACCAGTGATCTTCCTGCCTCAGCCTCCCAGAGATTGTAGGCCTCTGTTGTATAGGTAAGCCCTCTACCCACTGTGTTATTCCTCTAGCTTCCTCCAGTATTTTTTTTTTTTTTTACAGCAACGTAAAACAGATGAAGACATTGCCTCAGGTTGCTAAGGGTCACGATATTCACTGCTTTCACAGTATTTCTTTTCTGGTTCTTGTTCTAGGGTAATTTTAAGGAGGGCCAGTGTCATCCTTTACTCACACCAACGTTTAAGCTATCTGGTATTTTGATATTTATCATACATGTTGGCACCATGTGTGAGGCAAGCCACCTAGAGTGTTTGGCATTTTCACGCAATAGTAAAGTTTCAGTAGGTCCATTTTGGAATAAAAACAGAAAGCAGCTTCAGAAAGACCAGAACAGTTCCCGGGCCAGTCTGCTTTTGCCAGCCTCTCCAATTGTCCAGGCCAGTTAGTTGCTAGTTAGTTCTTTTTACACCAGTTTATAGAACACCACCCACATATCAAGAGTAGGGTTAGGTGCCAGCCTATTATGGTAGACAGCTTTCTGATACTGTAACCAAATACATGAAATAATCAACTTACAAAGAAGAAAGTTTATTTGACTCACGGTTTTGGAGGTTCCAGTCCATAATTGTTTATTTTGGGCCTGTGATGAGGCAGCACATCATATCAGCACCATACATGAAGCAAGACCACTCCCTAGTGGCTGGAAAGTGATGAAAAGAAGGAAGAAGGGTCACTGTTCCCTTTGTGAACACATCCACAATGACCAGAAGATGCCCTAATGACTAAGCTCCACCTCTTAAAGATTCTGCCACCTCCAAGTAATACCTCACAAGGAACTACCATTTAACACATGAGTCTTTTCAAGTCCAAGTTATTACAAGTGTTGTGGTAGCCAGATTCTATCCTGTAATGGGATCGTTATCACCAGAATGAATGAAATAGTGGGCCTAGATTATGTATAGCGTTATGTATTGTTCATAGCAAACCATATTTACATTTTTTAAGTACAGAAAAGTACAGTACCTTCAAAACTAACAAATCTTGTTGTTTTATGACATATCTATTTTTTTTCCTAATCAAAAAATAACATTTCAAATAAAGTTGAACCTTCACCCTTTTGACAGATGAGGAAGCAGAGAAAGAATTTGTCCCAGGGCTGGACTTGAGCTCAAGTCCTTGTTGCCAGAATTGTTGTTCATACTGTTACGTTGACTTGTCTTCCTGAAGCAAACTGTTCTGTATCAGTTGGACCACTCAGCTGTCACAAATGCCAATACCTCTGATAGTAAACAGGTTGTCCTCAGGCTCTAAGCTCATGCTTTTTGGTAAGTATGAATAAACTTACTTTTATGAAGAGGGCAGAAAGTATTTTGTTAGGAGGCCAGCCAGATACAGGGAGCTAAAATGAACTGAGATATGAATTTTGTACATGTTAGTGCATTAGAAATCTAGTCAGAGTTGGGTCCAGTGGCACAGGCCCGTAATCCCAGAAGTCTGGTTGGCAGAGACAGGAAGATCCTAAATTTGAGCTTAGCCCAGGCAGTGTAGCAGCTTGGCAAGACCCTATGTTAAAATCACATGTGAACAAATGGGCTGAAGATGTGGATCAGTGCGAAGGCCTTGGGCTCAATCCCTACTACCATCCCACCCCACACTACTGTACTGTTTTCTTGTCATACCCTGTACTTCCCCATCTAATTTGTTTGTGACTCTCAAGGCCCTGTGGGAATATTCTAGAAGTTACTCAGCTTGGGTAAAGAATGAATGAGTCACATTTAGAATTCTTGTGTAAGATAATGTACGGTTGATCCTCATTCTTCTGGGTTCTGTATTTGAATTTGCCTGCTCTCTGCAATTTATTCAAAACTGAACCGTAATCCTCATGGTGCTTTGTGGTCATTTGTGGACATGCACAGTGCTGCAGAAGATTTAGTGTCAGTGTGCGTGTTCCATGGTTCAGCAATGCAGCAAGGTTTCAGTTCATCCTGTAAATAAGCATTTGTCTCCTAGTCTATGTAGTGTCATGATTTTTATGCTTATTTTGTGCTTTTTCCTTGTTTTTGGTGACATTGCTGTCTATGGTAGTCTCCAAGTGTAGTGCTAAAGTACTGTCTAGTTCTTCTGAGCTCAGGAAGGCTACCATGTGCCTGAGGGAAAGAAAATGTGGATTTGGGAAGCCTGGCACTGGTGCCAATTGCAGGTTACCGGGTCAATGACAATGAGTCAATAAAATGTAGTAAATATAGTGTCTTTAAACAAACACACACATAAAACAAAGTTACGTAATAACAGTTTGATGAAAATGTTGATGGATTGATGAAAATGTTTTTAATATTACGTTAAGTATGACTTTTCTGTGATACATGTTTGTGGGACGAAAGGACCATTTTAAAATGCAAGGAAAGTCTCTGTCTTCCATTTAATGTTGTCTAACTAGATTGGCAGATTTTTATTGTGCCTGGAACTGTTTTGGAAGCAAAAGGTCATCATGAACAAGTCTGAAGTTGGAGGATCACAGTCTTTATAATTAAATCCAGTCTCATCAATTTAGCTGCCAGTCTAGTGAGCCCTCAAAAGTTACACTATTCAGCCAGGCTCAGGTTCAGGTCTGAAACTTTAGAACTCTGGAAAGCTGAGACAGAGGATTACAAATTCAAGTCCAGCCTGGGCAACTTCAGAACTTAGACTCGTGTCTCAGAGTCAGAAATTTAAAAAATGAACTGTACATGTAGCTCAGTGTGAAAGTCTTGGGCTGGATCACCAGCAGTAAATAAAGAAATACAGAATTAACTAAAAATTAAGAAGAATCTTATGGAATCAGGGATGTAGCTCAGTCATGGTGTCCCTGCTTACTATGTGGTAGACACATTGTTTTTGATCCTTAACACCTTGCACATGCATGAATCTTCTAATTATCACACAGATCCTTTCTTAGGAAAGAGTAGTTTTTTGTAGTCAGTATTTCAAAAACAAATATCTTTCTCATAACCAGAGACTGATATTCTGGAAGGCTTAGTCCTGGCTGGAAAGCTGGAGAGAGGTGATGGTGTGGAAGAATGAACAGTTGTCAGGGTGTCCTTCTGACTTCCAACATCCAGACTGCAGGCCTGTCTGCTTCCTCCTGCACACAGGCTCACTCAGAGGCTCCTGGGCAGTAGGGAAACACCACCATTCTCGCAGAGGAAGTCCTCACTGTGTTCCAGACATATCCAGAATGAGGAGAGGAAAGCTATTACCTGGCCTACTTCCTTTCCTGGACAAAACCGTGGGCCTGGCTTCCAGGTTTATATTTATATTTTTATTTTTTTAAAGAAGGAGTTTGTGGTTCTCCCAGTCCAGAAGTGATTTATAAATTTGGGGTCATTTTGCCTTAGGCAGTGCTGCATAACAACATGTGCCTCAAAGCTGATAGGAGAAAGTGGGCATCCTTCCTTGGTGCTGTGCCTACTGTTCCTTCAGTGGAAAATGCCTAACCTCAGTGATTCTTTTACCAAGAATTTATGATTCGTGGGAATAGAATGTTGGTCATTTTAGCAGATCAAGGTTCTTGTGAACAGAATAATTCAGATAATGTTAAATGAGAGATTTTTTTTGCACAAGGCTGTCTGTTTTCAGGGTTTTTTGATGCTCTCAGTCATTCTCTGTCGTAGGAAAGGTGCTAGGGTCCATTTGCTATGGCTGTTCCCTTCTCTTTAAGAATATCAACAAGGACACTGTGTCCTTACTGTTCACTGTTGTAATGCCATGGCCATGGCCATCTGGATCTCTCAGGGCTCTGGGTAGTCAGCTTTCCATTACTGTGACAAAATAACCTAAGAAACACAACTTAAAGCCGAAAAGTTTCTTTTGGTTTACAGTTGCAGTCCATGGTTAGATGGCTGATTGTTAAGGGTCTGTGGTGAGATGTGCATCACAGGGGAGGCAGTGCTGGGAAGCAAGACTGTGCACAACATGACAACTGGAAGAGAGAGAAAGAGAGAGAGAGAGAGAAAGTGACTTTAACTGAGTCAGACCGAGATTGGTTTATCTTAAGGTATTGTTAACAAGTTAGGCACATTCCCAGAGACGAAGCCCAGTGACAAAGCTGATAGTATCTCTGGTTTTGTTTATTTACAGTGCACTGGGAATCTCTGGAGAAAACATACTAGAAAAATCCAAGTTCTTGTGGTCATGTTTGACCTGGATCTCATGCAGCACCATCATAGGGCAGATGGTACCACAGGGCATATATGTGCTAATAATGTGCCACCAGTGGAAAAGACCAAGCATGTGGGGTAGCACCTCTTTAAAACAACCCAGTCCTTGAGGGAAGTAATGGCATTAATATTTTCCAACAGTGGTGTCTCTAATGACTTAATTATCTCCCATAGGCCCTATATCTTAAAGTTACACCACCTCAACCCGTCCACACTGGGGACCAAGCTTTTAGCACACAAGACTTTGGGACATAACCCAGATGGATCCAAACCAAAGTAGTGTACAAAGATAATACAAGAAATATGTAAAATCTGTAACCCATAATTCCACATTAAGAACCTGTTGGGAAGAGAGACAGTAACAGCCTGATTAAAAAGGAGAGTCTGAAATAGCATGCTGAAGTATAGGGGCAACAGTATGAGTGAATGTAGTTGTAATTGCTTGCTAAGCCTCAGACCCAAAGTGATCCCATGGAGTACAGTGACTTTTTGAAGTTGCACACTGTGCACACTCCTGGTTGCAGAACCCAGAGACATAAAGACTGTCTCTTGGTTCAGGTACACAGCACAGCCTAGAGTCCAGCGATACCAGGATGAACAATGCTCTTCAGAGACTCCTTCGCCTTCAGCTGGGCCTGGTTCAGATTTAGCAATCATCTCTCCTCATGTCCTTTTGTAAGTTTCTTATATGATTAAGGCCCTTGAGAAACCGCTGACTAATTGGAAAGGACAGGAAGACATTTTGAAATTCCAAAGTGACTTCTAAGTAAAAATGTTGGTAAGCATTGTAATTTCGCTACACCCCAGGACCCCGGAACTAACGACCGTATACATAAAATGCATCCAAACCTGCCCTCAGTGCAGACACCTTCATAGTTCTGCAGGCGTCCTGCTTGGAGATGTAAATCTCTGTGTCTGGCCAAGTGCCTTCACCGTGTGGCCTGCATCCTTCGTTCTTGCATGAAAGTGAAACTCTCCTTCTCCACTATGCAGTGAGATCTGCGTAAATTTCTGTGAGACCAGGAAAGCAGGGGGCCCATTCTTCACTGCATCAGTAGTTGGCTTGCCAGTAACAGAAACTATAGGGAAAAAATATAAATTGAGCCTGAGCAAGAAGAAAAGAAACCCAAAATCATGCGAATTGAAGACAGGAAAACAGTAGAAGAAAATCAAGATCCATGCTGGTTCATTAAAATTATTATTAAACTTTTAGCCAAGGTTAAAAAAAAGAAAGAGAAAAGTTCCCGTACATCTTAAGACAAAGTTCATTTTTGTAGGAATTACTGGGAAAGTATACTTCCTAGCTGGCTAAGCATAGCTAAACATGGCTAAATACGGGCACAACCATGTCTCCGATACCTCTTTGGCCCTGTTTGTTTAAATGGGAAATGACAAGAAGCCCATCACCCACCGGGCCCTTGCACTTCTGCTTTCTGGCTTGTTTTGCATGCTGACACATTGAAGAAAGGCCACTTCCCTAGTTACAGATACCGTCCGGCAGTAGGAAGTCCTCCAGCCTCTCACAGCTGGCCTTCTGCTTTCTCCGTGTTTCAGCAGTTCTTTTTTGAAAATCCTCATCTTTCTTGGGCTTTGTCCTTCCTGCACTCCATGTTGTGATTCCAGGCCCACGTGTGAACCCAGGAAAGGAAGGTAGGTCAGACTTGTCAGACTTGGTGCCCATGTGTTGGGCACCATAACTTCAGGACCACCTGTGCACTGGGAGTATACGTAGGAGGGTACTGGGCTTTGCATGTGTGCCGATAGTGCTTTTGTGTGCCAGCTTTATTTTCCCACCAAATATAGCTTATCCTGAGCCATCATGTTGAGCACTTTGTACTGGTTCCTGCCCTCAGTTATATGGCCCAACCATCTTTCTTCCCCATGCAAAATCTTTGCTACTTTCTAAACATTGGATATATTTGTGTGTGGTTTGTGAAAGAAACAGGAACTCTCAGGAGACCCTCCTAAGCTTCTGGAATATTGGACAGACATGAGTTGAAACACAGTTATTATTTAATTGGCTAGAAAAAAGTGATAGCAAGATTTTACAGGCTTTCAGTAAAACTTGGGAGATTTCTTAATACGTGCTCTGTGTGACCATCGTGTTTAAATCAGGTGGTTTGGTTTTATGGCAGCTATGGGGTCCCTGTATAGGCTGTGCCGATGCAAGGAAGGGATAGGAAAGTAAAAATGTGCCTGGAAGCTTGGCACAGGCACTCTCAGCTGAGATGGAGATTGTGTCTGGTGGCTGTGGCCACTGTAGTTCACTGGGGCCTCCGGTGGGGCTACCACAGCTTGGTTGTTTTGGGAGGAAGGGACATGGGGCAGAGAGCCTATGACTCTGCTGCCCTATTCATCAACCCAAGGTTTGCTTAGTTGAAGAAAAGACCAGTGAGATGTGGCAGGTATTTCCATTGGGTATTTTATCATTTTGCATTTTGTCTGTTGCCGATGTACTTGTCCTTAGAGTGAGTGACATGGTTGGCTTCCTGGGCAAAGCGATGGTACAGTGCACTGGGGAGTCATCCTTGGACCTGCTTATGTCCACTGGCTGCTCAAGACATCATGAAAGAACTTTGTTAGTGGATGACTTGGCTGCGACACAGTATTGAGTTGACTATTTGCAGAGACCCCAACCTGCCCCTAGTACTGGAGATTGAACTCAGCCGTGCTCATGTTAGGCTGGCATTTGCCAACTTTCTTTCTGATAACTAGCTGCCCATATGTCTCTCCTGCCTCTCTGAGCCCATGTGTGTGACAAGTGCGCTGGTGAGGAGGAGCTCCAGAGGGGATGCTTGATCGGGTCTGGAGCTGGATTTTTCACCCCAGGTGGTAGCACAGCACGGTGTGGGTAACTTGTGTCCCACTTGGCTTTCTTCTCTGCCTGTGATCATGGGTAGTCTTACTTTCTGCTTACCTCCTGGCTGCCTTTGGCTTGATTCCAGAAGGGAAGGTGGCTGCTCACTTCATTCTGGAGCAAGGTCACTCACTTGGGGAGTGAAATTCTAGAACACAGCCCAAGTTTTCAAACGTTAGATTGCTTACGATCACCAGGCAGTTGTTTAAAGTCTAGACTTCCTGTCTACTTATGGAGTCTTTGCTAGGCTGCACAGACCTCGGGACCCACATTTCCGGAGTGTGTCCGGAGCCCTGAGGGCTGAAGACACTCTGAACTGGAGGGCATTTAGGAGATGGAGCTGATTTCTAAAGAGTAGACCCCACAGGTGGCTTTGGTAAGTCATAGCAAGAGGCCAGTGGGTTCAGTGGTAGGGAACTTGGGCTACACACAGTGCTCAGGTGGGCAGCGCAGCGAGCTCCTGGTCTGGTCCTGGCTTATTTCTCCCATGAGGCACTTCTGTCCATGTGTCATTAAAGAGACAAGAAGCTTGTTTTAGTCTTGTGTGGCACCTAGTATAATGGTAGCCACTTGCCTAGCCTATCAGGGAAATCTCTGATTTAGATTTTTTTCTTTAGAGGCAGAGTCTCACTCTGCAATCCAAGATGGTCCTGAATTAATTATGAAGCCCTGGGTGGTCCCAAACTCATGTCAATACTCCTGCTTCAGCTACCTGAGTGCTAAGAATATAGGTATGTGTCACCAGTGCCAGCTACCACTTTTGATTTCAGAATTAAATCCTCTTAGGTGGATTGATGGCTCATGTGTAATTGAATACATTGAGAATTAGCATTCACGTGGACATCAAGATATACTATGACTTGTGGGGATTTTGCCCATGTGGACATAGATAGAACTTTGGGACTATCTATATAGAATCTGTGAATGGCTGTGGATTACTGAGATAGGTCAAGGTCTGAGTCAGCCTATTCTTTGTGCATTTTCAGATCTGTCAAGTTCTGAAGTCACAGCAAACGAATTCAGTTCTGAAAGTTGGGTACTAGGTGCCAAGTACTCTATTTCTGAATGACACTGACAGTCATGTTTGCCAGCCTGGGCTTTACTGTTTGTTTCAGCTGTGCAGGTGTCAGTATTCTAAGAAGTCCTGTGCTTGTCTGCAAATGTGGGACAGGTTAGGGGTCAATACAGTGAGGGAGAAGCACGACTGCACTTGGGAGAGCAGGCATCTGTGCAATGTGATAACCAGGAAGGCTACGGAGTGTTGGAAGGGCAGATACTACATGGTGGTCTCCGGGAGGGCAAGCCCAGGTATGGATCTGCTCATGAGCCAGGCAGGTAGACAGGAGGCTAATTAAGGCCTCAGCATGCTGGGCTCTGTTCCTCTATGTTGAGTATCCAGGTCTACGTCCACATGTTTTTTTTTTTTTTTTTTTTCAGCAGGATGAAATCCTATCATAGTTGTACAGACTAGTCATGTGTGATTGCAGAGCCAGATGCCATGGGAGGTGGTATCATGGCATGTTGCTTTATTCAGTCATTTTTCTGTAACTAACCAGACAATTTCTGACCATCAAGAACCATCAAGACTCGTTCTCTCTCTTTTGGCTAGACTCATCCCTCCCTTCTTAATTCTGTCCTTCTCTCTCTCTCTCTCTCTTCCCCTTTCTTTTCTTTGTTTCTTTCTTTCTTTCTGGTACTGGGGAAAGAGCCCAGGGCCTTAGTAGTGATCTACATCCTCAGCCCAATTTTATTTATGATTTTGTGACATGGTCTCCCTAAGTTCATAAGTTGCCTGGACTGGCCTTGAATTTGTGATTCACCTGCCGCAGCCTCCTAGAATTCTAGAATACAGGCCTGCCCCATCAGGCTTGGCTTTATTCCTCTTTCTTATAAAAGTTAATCTCACCCATAAATCAAGTTTTTCCTTTCACACAAGTCTTTATAATTTTCTCAGCTTTATTAAGTCTGCAGAGACAATTCCCAAGCACATTTGAACAGGGCTGTTTTGCATTGGGGTGGCCATGTGGTTTTGAGTGTAACAAACCTCAATTTGCGTTTTCTGATTTCGTTCCTAAAATGGTGTGGATTTGGCAGAAATCACCCTTTGGTGTTGTTCCCCCACAGAGCCATGTGCTTCTGCCATGCTGTGCATTTTATGAGTTGTCATCAGGACCTGATGGTGGGAAAGTGGGCCATCATAAATGACTAAGCTCCATCATATGTGTTCATGCAGGAAGCTAAAGGAGCTGGGGTGGGTGGGGAGCAGCACCTGCAGGAGCTGTGCTTCAGTGAGCCCTAGAAAAGCAGAAGCCTTGAATCGCAGATCATAGGCCCATAAAGTGAAGAGATGGGGTCATTTGAAAAAGGCGTCACAGCACAGACTGCCTCTTTTGGTTCCATGGCAGTATAGAAAACTAACATCAGCAAAATTTAGGGAACATAATATATTTTAAAAAACAGTTTTGTATATAAAAATGTTTTCCCCAAACAATGCAAAGCAAAATTGTGTGTCTTTATAAATAAGATAAGGTCTTTTTAGGGAAGGTAGAGGACAGAGGAAGAAAATTATTGATAGTATTTATTGTTCCTGGATCCCGTATTTACAGATTTACCTATTTACTACTAAAATGAACCTGTGACCCTCAGGAGCCATACTTGGGACTTGCCTGCTGCTGTTGAAAATCAGAGTCACCGACCATGTGTGCTGAGGTTGGGCATGGTGATGCTCTATCTTTTGGAACCAGCTTTCATAGTATAAGTTGTGGTTCTTTTCTCTATTTAGCATCATCCTTTAAAAAAAGAACTTTTGTGCTTTATGTTGGTGACTTCACTGTTTAAAATGGTTGTAAGAGTGGTGCTCAAGTGCTGCTTGGTGTCCTGAAGCCTCAGAGTATAATCAGAAGATCCCAAGAATTTAATCTCAGGTTTGTTTTGTTTTGCTTTGCTTCCCCCAGGGAGCTGTGGTTTAGAACTTGCAAATTCAGGGTTCATAGTGATTATAGAACGCGACTACTGTGAATAACAAGGAGCGGTTTTATTTTGTTTGAAGCATAAGAGGGACAAAGAGTAGAACCAGAGGTACAAATGCTTATGAAATAGAGAGAGGAAAAGTCGGGAAAGAAATGACACTATGAAGATTTATGAGTTCTCATGGTGTTAGTGACAGTCAAGCAAACTGGACTTTGGGATTCATCTTTCATCCTGGGTCCTGTAATCTGTAAGTTCTAGACTCATACATTGGATTCTTGATGGATCTGGGAAGACAGTCCTGCCTCTGACCTTCATTGGCAGGTAGACTTGGAGATGAAGGAAGACAGGATGTGGCTAAAAATGTCTGGGACCACACAGAGGGCATACGTGGCTTAGTTCTTTACTTTCTGATTTCTGTTTTGCCTTTTCTCACCACCTCAATTTCAGAAAGTTTCACCCTGACCCACCAGAGCACAGACTCTAACCCATATTCTCTCCTTCCACATGGTTTGGAGCTTACTTGTAAACAATTCATTAGGACATTTATTGAACAACATTGCTTCGTCATCTTATTCTACAGACAGCCTGAATTTTGTTATCCATTGCTGTGTAACATATGACCCTAAATTTAGTGTCTTATGATAACAGTTATCATTTATAGGTTGAGAGTCCCTAATTCAAAAATCTAAAATCGGAAATGCTTCAAAATCTGAAGTGCTCGTTTCCTGACATGATGCCGCAAGTAAAATTTTATACTGTAAAACTTTGTTTCCTACATAAAATTATTAAAAATATATGAAATTGCTTTCAGGCCATGTATATAAGGTGTTTATGAAACACAAATGAATTTCATATTTAGTGTTGGGTCACCTTCCTAAGATAGCGCATGAGAAATGTGCAAATACTTAAATAAATTGGAGACAATTCCATTCTCAAGCATTTTGGATAAGGGATACTCAATCTGTATTACCTCTCATAATTTCTGTAGTCAGGCATTTGAGAGAGCTGGGCTGGCTTTGGGGCTCCATGGGGCTGCAGTTGGGTGTGAACTGGTTGGCGGCAGGAGGCGCCTTTTCCAAGGCGAGTGTCCCAGCTGGTAAGGGAGGATCGACTGTCCGCTTGCTGCATGGATCTCCCAGGGAGCTGCTCAGCGTCCTTCCGTCCTGGAGTCTGTCTTCCCCTAGAGTGAGCAATCAGTGTGTAACTGTCCAATCAGGCTGTACCCGTAAGGCTTTTATGGGTGAGCCTCAGAGCCCCTATAGGGTACTCTGCGATCAGCACAGCCGTGCATGAGGGTGTGAGGACTGAGGGTGAGGTTCACTGGGGCCATCAAGTCAGAGGCTTTTTGTCAGAGGGGCAATTTTAACTCTTCAGCAAACTCCAGAATGGAGACTTAATCTAAAGATAGCTCTGTTCTGGGCAGCAGTGAACAAAACAGTAAACATATTTAGCATAGTCGAATGCCGGTTTTCATCGCTTTGGGGAACAAAGACAATAAAAATACCAGAAAGTCTTGAACCCAGGGTAGATCAGCTGGAGGGGTTCCAGGTGGGCATGCAGAGTTTAGCCATCTTCCCTGTGTTAACATTCACAGAGGGGTTTCCTCTGCAGGAGACAAAATTACCTTCTGATAGGATCATGGGCTCTAGACACTTCTCAGCAGCTTTCCTGGATCTAAACGTCTGCACCTAAGATTTTGTTCCAACTTCCGTTAGCGACATGACTTTTAAATTAGCTCAGATGCTATCAGAAACCTTGTGCTCTTGTTGGCAGACATGAAGCTATTACTCTCCTTGTGGACAGTTGATGTTTGATAAGATAGAACTCCGCAATCCAAATGCACTTTAAAGGACATAGGTGGGACAGGCAGCCTTTGTCCTGGGACTGGGGAAATGGACTGTGACTATCTGGGAGTGGAGTCAGTGTAAATAGTACAGGAACTGAAACCAAACACGTGCAAACATGAGGATAGTTACTGGAGACAACGGGGCTCATCAGCACCCACGAGAACTCATTTCCGCAGGCTCTCGGAGAACTCTTGGTATCGTTCTTGGGACTGGGGCAGACAAAACCAAAATCCGTAAAACAAGTACGGGTTCTTTGTGTCCTGTGTGGGATGGAACGTAGCTGGCATGGGGAGTGTCTTGTGTTCCACTCAGTCCAGCCTCCCGTGGCTGGCCACCATCCATGCATACAGGCAGGTGTGTGTGTCTGTTTGTCTGTCTCTCTCTTACCCTTGTGTGCACAGTCCTCTTTCCAAGTGTGGGGCTTCACGTTTCTTTCTCTTCTGCATCCTACCACAACCTGGTCCTTCTCTCTTGAGCAGATGTGCCAGTTCCCATGGACATTTTCCCATTGGCCACACTCTCCGTTTCTGACCACCATTCATAATAGTAGCTTTAGGACTATTTTCATCTCTTTTCACAGCTAAGGAGCTGTGGCACTAGGGTACTAAGTGTGTGGGGGTCACGTGGGTCTAGGATGGGAAGCCAACCTTTCCCCCATCAATCTGTGATGTACAGCTTTAGTATTAGTGCCTCCTCAGCCACTGGGCACCACCACTGTGGGATTCCATTCCTTTCCAACCTCCCCTAGCCTCCACTCTTCAACAGCATAATAGCAAATTAGAGGGGGCAAATTTGTTTAACTTACTGGTAAAAAGAATAAAGCCATAGGTAGCACATATCCTATTTGTGGTTATGTCACAACAGCTAGTGCAGTGGCTTCATCATGGACATGTGTACCTCCAGGAAATTTGGCGTTAGAGTTGGGATCTGGAATATCACCCAAAAGCCTCATGTATGTGGAAGCTGTGGAATGTGCTGTTAAGGGGTAGGGACTAGGGGCTGGAGGAAATGGCTCAGCGGGTAATGTGCTTGCATCAGAAGCGCTAGGATAAGCACTAAGTACCTGAGTTTGATTCCCCATCACCATATAGGCTGGGCATGGTGGCATTTGCGTATAATCCCAGCACTCAGAAGGCTGAGACAGGAGGATTGGAACACAGGGCCTTGACCTGGAAGGATACACTAGCTCCTTGCTTCCACCCTCGCTTGGCTTCCTGTTCGCCATGCTGTGAACAACCTTCCTTGGCCTGTGCCTCTAGCTGCACCAGCCACCCGTAAATGGAATGAGACCTTCTGAAATTGTGAGCTAAAATAAATCTTCCCTCCCTTAATTTGTGGATGCCAGGTATTCTGTCCCACCAAAGAGAAAATAGCTAAGACACTTAGCAGTGTCTGGACATAGCTTTTGGCTGTTATAATTGGAGGATGGGGTTCTATCAGCATATGGTGGGTGAAGGCCAGGGACGCTGCTAGATAGCCTGCAGTGGACAAGACACACCACTACAGCAACACACATGCCCACATACACACACACATGTGTGCACACCAGAGAATGTTCCATTCCCAGGGCCAAGAGTGCCACGTTTGAATGACCCTGAGCTAGTACAGTGAAAGATGCAAGATGGAAATGGGAAGAGGCAGCAGAGGGTGGGGAAGGAAGCAGGGCAAATGCAGCTGTCTTTATCTAAAGAGAAAGTGGAGAAGGTATTGTGACCACACGGGAATGGAAAACGTTTCATCCTCTGAAAGCTTCGCGTAGGTGCTGGGTACCTGGAGCCATTCACAGCTGTTTGGGTGGGCAACTGGTCATAGATCAAGGAGGCGGCAGTGGCAGCATCAGAGTTAGTGGTATTTTCAAGAAGGGTTTGGGCAACATGAAATTATTGGACAACATGACCAAGACGGGAGCTCTTGAAATAATGTCTAATGAGGAGGAACGCCTTGACATGGAGTAGCCAGTGTGAGCAGGCATTGTAAAGTTGTTTTGGAAAAGCTGAATTGGGTGTGTGCTATTTGTTCTGGGAGGCACACAGAGGACTGGGGTTGGGAGACAGAGGCGGAAATTCAGATTAGAAAGACTTTCCTTTCCAGAGCAGTGGACATATACTAGAACTCAGTCGCCTTCCCCTAAGAAACCTTGAGCTCGGGCAGTCACCAGACTCCACTGATGCAGACACAGGACTGCGGCATCTAGAAGGTTGGTCAGCTGGTCTTCAGAGCCCTCTGGATACATAGCAACTGGACATTTAGCACTTTGATTAAGAAAGCAATACACATTCATTGTCAAATCCTAAAAAGAAAGGAGTATTCTTCCATTGGATAAATATATTGTGAACCTCTGGTAAATCCTATGAGTAATTCAGTCAAAATGTTCAAACTTTGGGCTGTGACCAAGTCCATGGGCATGAAGGAGCAATGCATGTGGCAGGGACATTGCTAGCACTGTACCTCTCTCAGATTGTGGCAGCAACTGAGGATGAGTGAAAGTCTGCATCTGCCTTAGTTGGGGAGAGCTGAGAACCACGGATAAAACAGCCGGACTCCTGTGGCTGGTGGCTGGTGTGGAGATGACTGTCTTCTTGAGCTATTATCTGTGGGGGTAGAAGGAAGTGATCAGGATAAGGGCTTCAGCAGTGCCAGCCCGAGGCAGAGTATGCGGAAGCACTGCAGCTGTTGTCTGTGCTCCTGAAATGGGCTGTTCGTCCAAGGATGCGTCATAAGCTGCCTTTGCAATGAACCGGCTCTCCTGGCCAAGCCACCATCATCATCCTGATGACAAGGCACTCTTCCTTTGGGCCAGCAGCTAGGTCACCACCACAAATGAAGCCCAGACCAGGAGGGGCCAGAGAAAGGTGACAAGGCAGCAGACATGTAGCGATCAGGGCGTGTGAAGGTGAGGGATAGGAGGGACAGTGTGAAGGTGTGAAGGCTGGTCAGAAGGAAGAGGGCCTCTGGGCCAGGACAGTGCTGACTCTGAGCACAGGGGTTTTGTGTTTTCTACCCAGGGCTCACCATCCAGGGAAGAGGCAGCCATGCATGGTGGAACGCAGTGGTTTCCAGGGACTGAGACCAGTGGGGGTGTGGTGAGGGCTGGGCGGTGGGTACGGAGTCATAGGTATGCTGGAAGACTGTGTTCTAGCATGCTTTTGGAGACTAGTGTGACTGATTAGCAATAGTATACTGTATATTTCAAAAGAGCTAGAAGACAGGACTGTGGAAGTTGTCACCACAAAGCAGTGATAAGTATATGCCGATCATCTGTTTTATTACTATGCTTTATATAAATGTATCAAAATATCATACAGGGCTTTGTAATTATATATAGCTGTATATCAGTTAAAAATAATAAAATAAGGCATAAGGGGGCACCCAACATGTATCTTGTATCTTGAAGGGTATGTAAATACCCACATTACTGGGTATGTTGTCACACACCTATAATCCCAGCACTCTGGGAAGCTGAGGCAAGAGGATCACAAATTCAAGCACATCCTGGGCAACTTAATAACTTGGCAAGATCCTATCTCAAAATAAAAAGTAAAAAAAAAAATGATGTGGATTTAGCTCAGTATGTAGGCCCTGGGATCAGTCCCTAATAGCATTATACATTAATTAATAAATTAAAAAAAAACCTCTCCCCTCCACCCCACTGAGACTTTCATATCCGGTCATGTCTACTTCCATGTTGTATTCTTTCCAAGGCATTAGCACCTAAGTAAATATTAGTGACAAATAAATTTTTAAAAATACATTTAAGACTCATATATATCAAAACTGCCTGTTAATAATTCATTTAAAATAGTGTCCCTAAAAAATTATTGTCCCAGTAGGAGCAGTTATTGGGCTGCAACTGTGAGGAGGGACTTGAGGCTGTGAGGACCTGCCAGGACAAATGCAGTTAGGGACAGCTACGGGTATGTGAGGAGGGCTGAGCGTGGTTGGAGGGACACTAGGCACTCCACGCTAGAGAGGGTGTGCGAGAGAGCAAGGAAGGTGGTGACCATGGCCCTGAGTGATGCCCAGTGGCCTGAGGGTGGGGCTGCAAGAAATGATGTCCAGACCAGGAGCGCCAAAAAGAAGTGGCAAGGCAGCAGGAGTGTGGTGGTCAGGGCAACAGTGTAAAGGCATGAAGAGAGAGGCTGGTAGGAATGTGAAGGCTGGCAGTAGGGGGTGACATGGGGGTGGCAGTAGCATTGGCCGCTTGCTATGGTGGGAAGTTCAGCACCCGGGCCCATGCGTCATTGAAGCCCTGGGTGATGCGTACACACAGGGTAGTTGAAGGAGCTGAAGAGAAGGTGGAAATGACAGTGGAGACCCAAGAGGACCATGTCCATGGTCAGCAAGAATGGAGGGTGAAGAGGGAGGGCCAGGGCTGTCACTGTGCACAGGAAGGCCAGACACACAATAGGGAAGCATAGGAATGCAGCCCAGGTCAGAAGATACCTTTCAAACCCCCATGTTTGTGGTTCTAGGGATCCATCCAGAGCTTTCACACTCAACTACATCTCCAGCCCTTTTTTATTTTTGGTTTGGAGAGTTCTCACTTGTTGCTAAGGTGCCCAGACTAGGCTTGAACTTGTGATCCTATTTCCTTAGCCTCCCAGAAGCCTGGAATTACAGGCCTGTGCCTCTGGGTCCAGCTAACAGCTTTTTAAAACTGGGAACAAATATAGAGAGATGGTACATTTTCAAAAAAAATCTGACTGCAAGATGAATTGTCAAAAAATTGTTGGCTGGAGAAAATTTAGTCACTGATAGTCAAATGTGAGAAACAAGAAAATGGTTATGAGTATCGTCCAACCATAAGTATGGCGGTAACCTTCAAGCATCTCTAGGGCTGCCCCAGGGTACCACGTGCAGATGCCGGCCACACAAGCTGCCAGTGCGCTTAGGCAGTGTAGCCACTTACGGGATAACTCGTGTTGACAAGAGGCCATTTTATATAGCAGTGCACTTTTGTATATGTGTGATGGAGTGAATATGTGTATGTGATGTGTGGTGTGAGAATGTGGTATGTGGTCTGTGTTTGTAGGCAGTATGTGGTGTGATAGGTGGTATTTGTGTGTTTGTGGAGGGTGTATGAATGCCTGAGGTGTTCATGTGATGCATGTGTGTGTGTGTGTGTGTGTGTGTGTGTGTGTGGTGTATCACAGGCATAAATGACATGTGATGTGTGTATATGGTGTGAGACGTCTTTATGTGACATGCGTGATGTGTGTGGTGTGGTGGGGAGGGCTGGGAGAGGCTGCCTGCCCAGGAGAGCAGGCTAGTCCCTAGGTGACTTGCTGTCAGTAATCAGCCTCTTCTGCTTATAATGCAAAGCCCTTCAGATTCTGTTTGGACGGCACACATGTCTTCCTCATCTGTGAAACACTGTCCATGTTACAGGCATGCCAGGTCTTGGCTTGCCTTCAGCAGCGCTGTTCTTGCTTTGCGCACAGCATCCTGCTTGCCTGTCAGTGAGCTGGGCAATGAGGAAAGGTGGAGGTGTAGTGAATGTTCCTGACGCTACCCTTGGCTGTGCTCTGGACAGTGGTGGGCAGGTGTAGGCTCACGGGGTCTTTGCCCGACAGGCCAGTGTGGGAAGGCCGGTCGTAACCTCTGAGGGGGCCGGCTTCACAAGGTCATGATTAAGGCCTCTGTAGGTAGGTGGGGTCTCCTGGAGCTCAGCAGGAGCCTATGCCGCTATCTTGGCTGGTAATAGGCCTGTGTGACACATCCCTGGCTCCATGCTCACTAGGGCAGCAACTGCTCAGAGCTCGTGGGCCTCTGCCTCCTATGTGCAGTGTCCACATGCCCCACCCCACCCCAGCCTGCCAGCCCTGTTTTGCAATAGTATTCCTGTGTATTTCTCCTTTTAGTGTGTTTGCCATCATAATTCTTTTCTCAAGGGGAAAAAAATTGTGGCCCTGCTAAATGCTTTGAATTCACATTCTTTTGTGTGTGTTTATGGCACTGGGAATGGAACCAAGGGCCTTTGCACTGAATTACATCCTCTGCCCATTTTTATTTTTATTGATTTTGAGATAGGCCCTCAGTGAGTTGCTGAAGTACCCAAGCTGGGCTTGAATTAGTGATCCTCCTGCCTCAGCCTCGCAGGATGCTAGGGTATCAACCTGCACCATTCAAAGGGCTTGGTGTATTAGGAAGCTGCAGTGGTTGTGTGAGTGCAAAAGGAAGCATGAAGTGGCCCCATGCTGATGAGGAGCTGATGCCCTTGGTTAGTGCCCCTGTCCCTCACTGAGCTCTGTCTTTGTTGTCCTGCAGGTGCTCTCAGCTCCCTGAAGGCCCAGCACAGGCATGGCCAGCAGCCCGGCAGACAGCGCCAACCACCTGCCCTTCTTCTTCGGCAATATCACGCGAGAGGAGGCCGAGGACTACCTGGTCCAGGGTGGCATGAGCGACGGGCTCTATCTCCTGCGCCAGAGCCGCAACTACCTGGGCGGCTTCGCACTGTCGGTGGCACACGGGCGCAAGGCGCACCACTACACCATCGAGCGTGAGCTGGGCGGCACCTACGCCATCGCTGGCGGCCGTGCACATGGTAGTCCTGCCGAGCTCTGCCTGTACCACACCCAGGAGGCTGATGGCCTGGTGTGCCTGCTCACCAAGCCTTTCAACCGGCCGCCCGGGGTGCAGCCCAAGACTGGGCCCTTTGAGGACCTGAAGGAGAACCTCATTCGGGAGTATGTGAAACAGACATGGAACTTGCAGGTATGTGGTCTTGTATCTGAAACCGTCCTTATTCTTTGCCACCCTCTGTGCCGCACCAACTGAGTCCTTAACTGTGGGCCTAAAATCTCTTCCTTGGGAAGACAGGTCTTCCTGTGTGTGTTGGTGGGTGGTTGTTTGCGTGTGTGGTACTGGAGATTGAACCCAGACCCTTCATATTGAGCTGCAATCCCAATCATTTTTAAATTTTTCACTTTGAGACAGGGTCTCACTAAGCTACCCGGTCGGGGCTGGACTTTTTGATCTTCCTGCTTCCAGAGTGCTGGCATTTCAGGCCTGTGCCACCAGCCCAGCAGCCTTTTCTCTCTCACAGCTACTATCAGTAGGAGCCCTTTGTGCCAGAGCATCATAGGAAACCCTCTGAGCTGGCCCAGGTGGGACCTCTCAGGGAGGCATCAGTGGGCATCTCCTGGTCATACTGTACCTTCTCCCGTCTTTGACAGGGCAGGTGGTGGCTGCATCTGGTATTGCCTGTGCTTGCCATAATCGATTTCACGAGCACCCGTTCCTGGGCGCTGTTACTGTTCACAGATAGTGCCATGACTGGCATCACTCTGTGCTCATCCTTGCTTGTGAGCTGCATCTGCAGGATGAAGCTGAAGGCAGTCGATTTGGATGTAGTGACAAGTTGCCATCTTGGAAGGTTGGAGAGGTGGCAACAGTTACATTCCTGCTACATTTATTCTTTCCTTCTGGTACTGGAGATCAATCAGTGTCAAACGCACTCTGCCACTGAGCCACCTCTGCCCACCCTCCTTAGCAGTGTGTGGAGATTTGAGGGACAGTGTCCTGCTTGGACTTAGGTTGTAAGAGCTTCTCTTCTCTGTATTTCCTGGATGTATGCTCTAAGAATTTTGCTATATTAGTTGACACATGCAGATTACAACTGCATCAACCACTAGGATTCAATAATAACTCGTTTCACTCCTTCAGCAGGTTCTGAACTAAGTCCAGTCCTACAGGCAGACATCGCAGTATTGTTAGATTAGTATATTAAACTAGCATTTAGGGTATCCTTTTACTCCTTCAGTCCCATACATCAGATGTACTGGATATTATTTGCACACAATAAAATTATCTTATTTGGATGTGCAGTTGTGTGGTTTTTGAGAAATGCCTGGTTTCTGGTAACCATCCCTTCAGTGAGGACCATGGAGCTCCAGGCCCTTAGCAAGCACCCTGGACACTCATCTGCTCCAGCCCCTGGTGGCCACTCGTCTGATTTCTGTGTCTAAATTTTGCCTTTTCCAGAGTGTCACGTGAGTGGGACACCACAACATGGTACTACTCTTCAGACCACTTCCTTCACATGGCATAGCATACCCAGCGGGTCTGTGGCTCGTGGTGCTGTCTGAATGGACTTTACAGACCACTGCCCTGTGTTCTCTTCTCACCTTGTTCCTGAAGCTTCTGGGTCTGTGACCATCACAGCTTTGTTAGCACGGTGCTAACAAAGTAATAATTGGGTGCTCCGGAGTTGGGTGCATATATATTGATAAGTGCTATTGCATAGTAATTGTTAGCTCCTCTCCTCCTTCCGGCTGCATGTTTGTGATGGTTACATTTTTATTGCTACTTCTTTGGGATTTCTGTATAAATGCAAAGCATCAAACCTTGGCTCTTCACTGTTACTGCTGAGATGATCTGTATTTCTTTCCTGATAAGAAAGACTTCTCATCCATAAGAAGAAATCAGGCTCTTAACATTGAACCATCCGCCTAGTGGCTAACAGTGATCTGAGGGACCAGGAAGGAGGCCTGTTCTCTGTACCATGGGATATGCTAGATGGTATTCAAGAGCATTGCTTGTTTTTTCTGGTATTGGGGATCGAACTCAGGGCCTTCAAACTGAGCCGCATCCCCAGCCAATCTTTTAATTTATTTTTGAGAAAGGTTCTTTACTAAATTCCTAGATTGCCCTCTCTTGGCTAGAACTTGGAATCTTCCTGCCTCAGGCTCCCAGAGTGCTGGATTATAGGTCTGTGCCACCAGACCCAGCTATAGTCAGAGTTTTATCTGGCTTAGAAAAGTCTAATATCTACTGTAAAATGTGTTTTTGTATGTATACATCTGAAGGCACTTAAGTAATATGTAGCCATCCATCTGGAGGCATATAAGAAACGTAAAGGTCTTGTTGATGTTATTTCGTGAATGAATGAAGTAACATGTCAGTGAGGTTGATCCTGCTTGACCACGTCAGCGCTCACACTGGTCTGGACGTGACTTGCTTGTCTTGTCCCACTTCCCCCTGGCCTCACTCACTCTCTCTCCACTCCCCCAGGGCCAGGCTCTGGAGCAGGCCATCATCAGTCAGAAGCCCCAGCTGGAGAAGCTGATTGCCACCACAGCCCATGAGAAAATGCCCTGGTTCCACGGGAATATCTCTCGGGGGGAATCTGAGCAGATTGTCCTGATAGGATCCAAGACAAATGGCAAGTTTTTGTAAGTATTGTGTCTTTTTTTCCACGACCTCCTCTCTCTTGGCATGCATGGACAATTTGGGATAACTCTACTTCCCTGTGACTGGGCTCCACTTAACCCCGGGAAGGGGTGATGTGTCTCTGTATTACACATGAGTGCTTGCCTGTTGTAAGAGTGTTTTGAAATGGAGCTCTCACTGGTAGCCCAGCATGTGCTTTGCCCTGTCTGACCGTAATGTGAATGCTCTTCATAGGCAGCAAGGGATATTGCATTTAAATAACACATGTTTGGTATTCCTTATCTGAAATGTCTGTGCCAAGAAGTGCTTTGGATTTTTTTTTTCCCCTATTTGGGGTATTTGCATATACTAAATGAGATATCTTGGGGATAGAACCCAAGATTAGACTCAGGATGTATGTGTGCTCCATGTATAATTACACATGTAGTCTCAAAGAAGTGTCATGAAATATTTTTAGTATCCCTGCAATTTACCTGCCATGTAAATCAGATGTGGAATTTTCTGCTAGTGGTAGCTTGTTAGTACTCAAGAAGTTTCAGGTTTCAGAGCCTTTCGGATTTCGGTTTCAGATAAGGGATACTTAATCTGGATTTTGCTTCATATGGCAAACGTGGGCATCCGGGGTGCTCCAACAGAAGTAAAGACACTACAATTGTCTTCTCAGACTCCACACTCCCATCTCAGACTTCATAGTGCAGGCATTTAAAAAGGAAAGCATTTCTGGGAATGTCTTACGCAAAGGGTGAGTGCAGCTGTTTGCTCAGGAGCAGGCTTGTGGTTTCTGTTGTGTTCCTTATAGTCTCTTGTGAATTGTTGATAAATTTAAGAAGGTCCTGCAAGTGCCAGTTCTGAGGGATTCAGGAGCTAGAGAGAGGTAGTAGCTGTCTTTTGAGGGTGAAGCTCTTCTGCACCCGCCCCGAAGATGCTCTGGCTGAAGTGACACAGAAGCAGCTCCCAATAAGGGAAGAACTCACCTACACCTGTCACCCCTCAGTGTCCCTGCAAAGATGCCATCATGGAGCACAGAGGACCATTGTCCCTTTCTTCCTTAGCAAATTTCATGGAAGTAGAGAGGTATCTTTTGGGGGCAAGCGCGTGGGTTCTGTCTACTTTCCTAGAAATGGAAATGTTTCCTCTCAGGGTCCATGTATTTAATGAATTTTCTTCTTTTCTGATTTAAGACAAGGTCTTAATCCCAATCTTGAAAAAAAGAAAAGGGTAGTCCAAATTGACACACTGTGGTGAAAAGGCATGTGATTTTGAGGGAAATGCAGTCGCAGTCCCTGGCATAGATGCTGTGGACAATGGACGTCATCCTGAAATACCTCACAGTTCATTTTCCTTGAGGCGGGGGCTCTTCTCCTCAGCAGTGACTTCTTAATCAAATGTCACTTGACTTTGGATGCAGAATCTTGATGTGTCAGGGACTAAAGGACCTGATGCAGATGAGAGAGCAAGGTGATTTCTCACTGACTGGGACACCTACTCCCAAGCTCGTTAGGGAGCAGCTGTGGCCAGAAAGCAGGTTTTTTTCCCTCAGATTTCTCTATTTCTGATAATAGCAGTTGTACCTTTCTGGGCACAAGCTCTGCACTCACCATCCTTCCCCAGGGATGTATAACCCTCTACAGAAAACAGGAGGCCCCTCCTGCCAGCCCAGACGGATCTCTTATACCCTCCAGGCACGTCCCACCCTGACACCTGGCCTCACAGTGTTTGTGCAGGGTACTGTGAGAACTGCTGAGCATCTGCGTAGCTGGAGTCAGAGCTCGCAAGGTGCAGGGGCCATGGACAGAGGGTGTGCGTTTTCTCCATGTCCCCCTAGTCACTTTCCTTGGACTAGGCTTTTGCTGTACCTTACGATGCAACTGCCAGATTATTTCCCAGGGGTGCTAGCCTCTTAGATACTAGCGTGCTTGGCTTTTTCCAGCTTTCACCTGTTCCCCTGCCCTCCAGTGCTCTCCCCTCCTGTTACACCTGTGTGACTTGCCCTCCGATGGAATTATGGACAGTGCCCCTTCAGCTTAGTCATTGACTAAGTGGAGTACTAGAGAATGGCAGTAGCCCCATGTGGAGCCAGGACAATTCCTCTTCCGAACCTGTGTTGCAGCTGGTCGTGGTGGGTTGCACCCTGTGTTCCCCACCCTCTGGGAGGCTGAGTCAGGAGAGGCACGGGTTGCAGGTTAGTCTGCTCAACTTAAAGACTTAGCAAGACTTGGTCTCATAATAAAATATAAAGAGGGCTGGGGACGTAGCTAAGTGTGAAGGCCCTGGGTTCAACCTCCTGTACCACAAGAAGAGGAAACAGGAGGGCCATAACGACAGCTTATAGGACTTTGGCTAAAACTCCATTCCCACGGCTCTGCTTTGCTGGATCTGCGATCAGTGACCCTGTCATCAGATACTCTCCTGGGGATTAAGAGAAAACACTTACCAAGCTCACAGTGTGGCTTGTGTGCTGTGTGCCAGCCTGGGTTCCCTCTCTTTGCCACTTCAGTGTTCTTTCTCCATCACTGCCACCAAGAAGTTCTCATTGCCAGGAAATCTTGTGCTCCTTTTCACAGAATAAACATGACGAAGTATCTGAGAAGGCTTCCTGCTTGGTGACTTTATCTATGGCCCACTGCAGTATCTAGCTGTGGTGCTAGCTGGGGCTGCATGGCTCATGGGAAGTGGTGTGGTATCTGTAAGTGGAATCTGGACATGTATCCTTGTGTAGGCTGGAGAGTTGGCCGTCTACGTCACTGTGAGCTAGATATTTCCTGTGTCTGGCACAGATCAGCGTCTGTATGAGTGACTGGGATGCAACTCCAGGTCCATGTGGTCACATCGTTAGATTCCTCATTCTTTACAAGTGCTCACATGTGCACATGTGTGCATGCATGCATGTGTGTGTATGTGTGTGCATGTGTGTTTAATGGGAAACAAAGCCAAAAGGCCCAGTGAATGCTTGTAAACAAGCCCTGGACCTCTGGCTGTATGTCTGGTATGAGTGCATCTGTTCATGGCAGGTAACTGTGCTACGTTCCATGGTGAGGATAAGCCAGGGTTTCAGAATAATCTAAACCTGGTTTTGAATAATCCCAATCTGGCCTGGTTATACAGGTCATTTCACAAAACGTCCCTTATGTCCAATGAGTCACCATGGCACAGGATTTTTGAAGTCATAATTGACTTCGGCGTGGATTCCAGTTGCTTCTAAGTGTCCTTACTTAGAGATGGGGTTGTTACCAAGGAACACCTTCCCAGGGAAGCTGAGTAGCTTGGACAGCTGTGGCTTTGTTCTCCCATTCTTCTCAGATCCTAATTCAGATTTCTCTAAAAGACGTGTCTCATGTCTACTTCAGTAAGATTACATCACCTCATTCATGAGTATACCCACCTGGCAGGAGTTGGGGGTCCACAAGAGCTGAATCCTGTGCATCATTATAGATAGTAGGCCTGGAGAAGGTAGGCCCATTAGCATCTGCCCTTGTGGAGATGGTGTCTTAGTGAGAAAGTCAAACACTGGGCAGTTAGAGATGCATAGTTTGGGTGGTAGCAAGTGTCTGTAATGTCAGCTACATGGGAGGCTGAACAGGAGGACTATAGGTTTGAGACCAGTCTGGGCAGATTTGTGAGATCCCATCTTAAAATCAACGAGAAAGGGATGGGGATGTAGCTCAGTGGCAGACCACCCCTGAATTTACTCCCTAGTACTGGTAAAATGGAAAAAAAACCACTACTTAATACAGCTATTGCTCCATATTTTGGGGGCACAGGTTCTAAAACCCCACCCCCAACACCCAGATATAAAAATCAATAGATGCCCTAGTCCCTTAGGGAAAACAGCATAGTGTTTGCATGTCTTGTACACTTAAATTAGGCATGTCCAAACCTTCAGCCCACAGGCTGCGTGCAAGTAACATGGCCTCACAAGACTGTAAACTTAGCACTATTATGTGATTTTCAGCTACATTGTTCCTGACTTGGTGTGGGGTACAAACCTATAGAGTGTAGGTGACATGCAGACACTGTTGAGGAGGAGAGGGTGCAGTGCAGCCTCATCCCACCTCCCGCGCCCACAGCACGCAGTTGTTGTCAGACCTCACATGTGCTTAACAGTAACAGGATTTCAACCTACCTGTGTGGGTGTGCCTGTGAGGACAGGGGTTTATGGTTAGTGAGCAGATTAGTGAGTTTTCTGATTTAATTATTAAACTTGTTATTTTAATGTTAGAATAAAAATATAAAAATGGGGATTATGTTACTTTACACACATTAACTCTATTATGTATTTTATATGTAAACACGACTCCTCCTCACTGACTACAGCCCAGTCCAGCGCAAGGGCTGAATGCTCCTGATTTCAATCATCTCTAAATTGTTTATAATACCTAATATATTGTAAATACTGTGGGAGTAGTTGCTATAATGTATTGCTTAGGAAATAAGGTCAAGAAAAAAATTGTACATATTTGGTACAGATGTGTATTTTTTCCAAATATTTCCATTGGAGTTGGTTGAATACGTGGAGGTGGAATACAGAGCAGTGAAAGACCAGTTGTCTCTCTCTCTCTCTCTGTGTGTGTGTGTGTGTGTGTGTGTGTGTGTGTGTGTGTGTGTTGTGGGGTGGAAGTGTATGTAAGTAAGGCTGAACCCAACGGCCTGGGCTCTGGTTAACCAGGTTCGAGGAATGGGAAGGAGCTTTGGGAGCAGAAACCAAGAAGCAGGAAGGAGCCTCCCTGCCCAGGGACAGCGCCCACAGGGCCTGTGGAGGAAGGGCTGTCCCAGCCTGTGCAGAGTGAGAAGGACAGGGTGGTGGTGGAGGAGGACCCTGGGAGGACTCTGCCTTGGGTAAGGTGGGTGGTCCCCCTAGGGGAAAGGCAGAGCCAGGTCCCCAGAAGTTCCCTGTGCCCTGTCTGTCTGTGACAGGCTCAGGTGCTATATTTCATGGCTTTAGAAAGCATGTGGCATATTTCTGATGCAACTTGATGTGTGGAATCATGATGTCTCCTGCTTTTCTCTTTTTGCTTAGCTATTCTGGATCTCTTCTGGTTCGATATGAATTTTGGGATTATTTTCCTAGTTCTTTGAAAAATGCTGTTTGTATTTTGATTGAATTTGCATTGAATATGTATCAGTTTGGGTATCAGTTTGCTATTTTGGGAAACTAGTCACACTTAGGTATGGCTACTGTTAGAAATGGGTCATAGGAGTTTACCTGTCCAAACAAGGAATAGACATGGGAGGCATGGATGGCAGGATATGAGGCTTTAATTATCTCCTTCCCACATGCAAGTGAAGGAAGGGACACGGAAAATATGGTGATTTAAATCCCTAGGTCACAGGTCTCCCTCCCCCTGCCTTTTCCTATTGGCAGGATGCAGAATCTTTCCAGTAAGATTTAAGGCATTGGCTCAGGGCCAAGTTTATCATAACATCATTACCTTTGTTTCTCCTTCCCCCATTCAACTTGTCTGGTCATCAGGTCAGGTAAAGCACGAAAATGTAAAGATCCACCATCTTGAACAGTGTGCCACTGCTGACACTAGGTGATGCTCACACTACTGAGTGAATTTGCTAAATAAGGGGATCAAAACTTATTTTCCCAAAAGTATATATTCTCTCACCAAATTGAGGAACCAGAATAGGTGGAGGCCAAAGAATACACAATTTAGAGATCCCCTTTTAAAAAAATGCAAAAGTAAATGCAAAGTAGGCGTATTTTTTTAAATGAGAAAAAGTCAAGATAAATTACTATTGTTGCTCAAGTGGTGAAATTCAGAAAATTTAGAAGACATTTAGAAAAATAATGTTTTAATGAGTACCCTGAGATGTCTCCAATACCCTTTAGTTTTTGTACTGCGTTGTTTGGCTACTACCTCTTTAATTCAATAAAATATAGTAATATTGCTTTTTATATACAGGTAAGATAAAAAAGAAAAGATAATTCAGAGCATCCTCTCAGATCACAGCTCATTATTAGTATGGACACATATATTTTTAGGGTCCTCATCAACTTTGAGAAAGGAAGCTGGAGTGGAAGAAAGAGTGATCTTTTTTGGCTGTAACTAAAATATCTTGTACAAGTTGTATAAGAGTCTGAGGCCACAAAGTCACACAGGGCCCCTCTTGGGCAAGAGGAAATCATTAGGACACTGTAGTACTCGTGTCCCTCACTGTCCTGTGCAGACACCTCATCCACACAGCTCCGAGGTGCAGGTTGACCCATGACACAGGGAAGTGGAGGTGCTTTCCCAGCGTGGTAGGCCTTGGGAAGTGGAATATGATTGTGCTGAAACTATGTGAGAAAGAAAACACTGAAATTCCATGTCATGCTAGATTTTAAAAATGGAATTGTCACTTTCTTGTGTCTTCAAAATATCCCAGTAAGTATTTTATTATCTTTAGGTTACATGCAAATTATATAGAACTAAGAAGGAGCACACAAAAATGGCAGCTCTTCAAAAACCTGAGTTCATGTTATTAATAGGAAGTAATTTTTCAGATCTGTGAAAGGAGTCATCAAACCAGGGAGTCACAAGGGCCATCTGAACTGCAGTTTCTACTTTCTGACTTTAGATGTGTGTTGTGGAAAACCAAAATACATACATACATACATACATAAACAAAGAAACAAGCCTACAAGATAGGTGTTCATTCAACAAATGATTTATGTATTTTTCTAGCATGCACCAGGCAGGGAGGAGGGAGCTAGAGTCTTGTGACCCATGATGCACAATGTTCACCCAGTTTTCCTTGTGGGAAAGATGGCAGCTAAGAGACTGCATGCAGCAGAGCCTGCTGCCTGTGACGAATGGCACTCTCCTATGGTTGTTTGATAGAATTTAATGACACATTTCTTAGCTTTGTTTACTTATCCTCCCTCACTTGCCCTTGCTCTGGATACCTCGGGTCCAGAGACTGGACCATCCTCTTTGTGGACATAGAATGGAGTCTTCCATATGAAGGTACAGCCAAGAGGTGCTGAGTGATGAGGGCATGAGTTAACAGAGGAGGAGAAGGAGAACTTCCCCCCTCCTCTGGCAGTTGGAACATATGTGCTGAAACTAGGGGACCAACGGTGCTGCCGGAGCTGGCACTACATGATTGAATGTGGAGGTGAGCGGAGTTGAAACAGATGGAAAGTTTTATCTTAAGGTGTTGACCACATGATCTGGCATCCAAATGAGGACATGATAAGTATGAGAAAGAGCTGCTAACTAAAGAGGAAGACAGACAAGAGGTCAAGACCACAGTGACAGAACTCATGATGATCTGCAGGGCAGGTGTGGCAGGGGTCAATGTTTCCCTTGGAGGAGACGACAGGAAAGCAGCAGAGCAGGGTCTTCAAGAAGGCAGCAAGAGTATAGAGGGAGAGTGTCCGCCACAACAGATCCTCACAGGGCAAGTGCCTTGATGTGGATGAGGGAGCTTGGATGCCCCCAGGTACCGTGCATAGGTGCCACAGAAGGCGGGAGGTCCTAGCCACCTGATGCGTAAGTTGGTGAATTTTTCTGGGTATTACTGGATAAGTTCCAGGCAGGCATGCCGTGGGGTTAGGATGTGAACAGGATGGCAGAGTGGGCACTGCCTGCATGGACACTGAGTACTGGCTGATGGGACAGAGAGGACAGGAGGTGGTTGGGCAATTGTGTTGAGGAGACTTGACCCCTCAGCTGGCCTGAGTGTGGGACACAGGAAGCATAGTATCTTGAGGGCCCAGCAGGAGAGGTGCTGGAGAGCCAGGTCAGAGATCAGCAACCTCAGTGTCAGAGGTGAGGAGGAAGTGGCATAGCTGAATGACAGGTGGGGCCTGGAGAGGAAGGGGGAGAAACGAGGCAGAGAAAGTCCTGGCAATTTTGAGGCACAGTGGTCTAAGAGGACCGTGTGATGCATGTGCAGGAAGATGGTGGCTGTTACCTGTGGGCTCAGCTGGAATCATGAGGGTCTCCCTGCCCTGCATTGGATGGTCCCTTGAAGCTGGGTTCTGGCCTTGGCTGTTGAACGTGACCAGGTGGAACTTCTGCAAGTCCTCATTTTCCTTGGATAGTTCTTGAGTTATTAATTAGAATCACCCCTAAGAGGCTCTTGCTTCCTGCATGCAGAGCAAATAAATGGTAGCATAAAGTCTCCAGGGGAGACCCAAGTCAGTAGTTTTCCTACAGTCTCAGTGGAAACTATTTCCCTCCTCCTGAGACAGCCTGTGCCCAGGATGGCGTGTTCTCATTTGTGCTACATCTGAAATGCATATGGGGGCTGTGGGCATAGCTCAGTTACTAGAGCACTTGTGTGGGAAGCATGTGGTCCCAGGTTTGATCCCTTAGCACCACATAATAGCTGGGCATGGTGGTGTATGCCTGTAGTCCCAGCACTCGGGATGCTGAGGCAAGAGGATTGCCATGAGTTCTAGGCCAGCCTAGGCTGCATAGTGAATTCAGGCCCATTCTGGACTGCAGAACAAAACTCTTTCTCAAAAAAAAAAAAAAAATGCATATGCCCTCCTGACCTTCCTTCCCCTAGCCCTTCTAAGTAACACTTTAATCTCCAATTCATGTTTTTTTTTTTTTTTTTTTGGGGGGGGGTGTATACTACCAGGGACTAAGCCCAGAGCTTCACACTAAGCTTTGTGACCAGCCCTCTTGAATTGAATTGAATTTTTTAAAAAATACATGGTCTTACTAAGATGTCAAGTTGCCCAGGCTATGCTCAAATTTGCAGTCCTCTTGCCTCAGCCTCCTAAAGTCTTGGGAATATAGGCCTGCACCACCAGGCTCAGGTAAATTTTTTTATTAATGAAACTTTTTTTCAGTTTCTAATACAAGTTTCATTTTTCTTTTTCAAATATTTCTGGGAATTTTTGAGGACATCTGACCAGTTGGTAACTGTCTTGGTTCCATGTCATTTCTTTAAGCATTTCCTACATAGTAAGCACTCCGTATTGACTGATCCAATGCTGGAAAGCCTTCGTTTCTCCCTCTCTTCCCCCATGCTCCTCCTTTCAGAGGTCATGGGACCTATTTATGTGTGATCTTCTGAGCTCATATTTGATTGACATTGACCTGTGGGGCTCCCGAGCGGCCTCTGCTGGGAATGCTTTCCTTCACAGTTGAAATTCAAGAGGTTCGCTGCCTCCTTGCATGGGGTCCCCATCCAGTTGTCCCCCTGCTGCTGGCCCCCAGGGTCACCCCTGACGACTTTAGTACTGATAATTGATGTGTCCTTCAGAAACCTGAAACCTAGAGGTTTCTTCCTTGCTCAAGTTTCTCGTACCTGCTTAAGTTTCAACTCACTTTTTTATGTACTTAATTTCAGTAATGAATTGTGGCCATCAAGAAAACCCTCCTCCTTGTTTCTCACTCACTAAGGAATGAGACTGTTCAGCGGCCATGAGCCTCCTGTGCAATCGTAGAAGTTCAGTTAGCCAGCCCTATTTTGTGCTGTCATGACTGATCAAAGCAGGCCATGTTCTTTGATGAATGTGGTATTGCAGCCATAGGTCAGCAAAGGGGACCATCACAACCTGTCTGAAGGTGAAGTTCAAAACAATTGTGGGGTGCTGATCAGACTGGAGAACTACATCAGAGAGAGAGATATATGTGAGATAAAATGTTTAGAATGGCAGTTGTGTTGTGAACAGTGTGGTGTGACTCCAAGTACTGATCCTGCTTTCAGTGTTTGTATGGAGCACACGTTGGTGGCCTTAATGTGTTAAGTGTCACTATGCAGCATGACAGAAGTACTCTGCATTCTGTTTTGCCTTGTGTGGATCAGTAGCACTGGCATCTCTCCTGAGTAGAAGGTTCTCAGCAGGGCTTTCGGCTGTGGAGCACATTGTCCAGATGTCGCTTGCCTCCACATCCCCTCCGCCCTCCCTTCCCAGCCCTGCTAGAGAGACCATTGTGGGGTTGATGGCTCCGAGTGAGGACTGCCCACCTCCCACTGTGTAGGCTTCTCTGTCTCTCTGTACACCCACCTGGCACTTGGCCCCCGTGAAGCCGCCTTCTACAGCTAACCCCAGATGTCCTTTTCCCCTTATTCTAATGCCACACCCAGTGATGCTCACCCCGCCCACTCTTGCCTTCCCTTCCTTTTCCACCTCTTCTTTTATGTCCCACTCCTTTCCTCCCTTCTCTTCCTTTTCACCCCCATCCCTCTCATTTCCCCCCTTCCTCCTTGCGTCTTCTTCCTCTACTTCCATTTTCTCCTCCCCTGTTCTCCCTTTACTCCCCTCCTGCAGGCTAATCATGTCTTCATAGAGGACAGAGAAGGCCAGCTCTTCCAGGCTGTGGCCAGCAGAAACCACACTGTCCTGTCTCTCCTTTTCAAGGGCCCCCACGCCTTAGGTTTCTTCCCCAGGAAGGGTCCTGCTATGGGAGGTCTAGGCCTGTCTTCAGGTCACTTAACAAAAAACTTCTCGTCATATTTGAGGTCAAGGCCTGGAAATTTCCATGATTCTAAAAAACAGACTACCAAGGAAATCATTGGGAAAAATATGTAGAAAATAGTCAAGGGCTTCTGAACAGCCCATACCAGAGACACAAAGACTTGCCTTGCCTCTCCCTATAAACCTGGGCCACATGGGTCTATGAGTGTGAGCACATGGGTGTGCACACATGAGTGTGTGTGTCGAAACCACTTGACAAGAGATCTTTTTATGTAACAGGATGGGGGCTCAGAGGCAGCTTCCAAAGCAGCTTTACTTGTATGTTAAATTAAAAATAGCCCAGCCCAGGATCTGCCTGCAACCAGCAGATACCTCCAAGTGGGTCTTTGCCAACTACCGATGCTGGGCCTGTGGGTTTCCCTTCTCCGCCTTTATTTCCTGACAGCTGCGTCTGGCACTGCTTAGCTGTATGTCTAGAGCAGTGGCTGCACCTACCTTGGTTACCTACTTTAGTGGGAAGCCGTATGCTGCTAGGGGTGGGAGGGAGTCACCTGTAGCACACCCTCTCCTCGGGAGCCAGAAGGGAGAGGGGGACTTTGCAAAAATTGCCTGTTCCCAAACAAAAGATGGTCTCCATTTCCTCATTGTCTCATTGCCCTTGTTACATTTTTCTTATGGGAGGTTTTAAAGCCCATAATAGTGCAGAACTATGTAGATAAAGCTTAAATAATCCTCAAGCAAAAACTTTTGTGGTAAGAAATAAATTGCAGCCCAAGTTGCGAAAGACCCTGCCCCATTCCCCACATGCCTTCCCACCCACAGGAAAGGGTGTGGTGGGTATTTTTTGGCATTTTTTTTTTTAATCTTTATTACCTCTATTACCTGGTTTTACATCTTTGAACACAACCTTTTCCTTTTGCTCACTGGGGACTCAGTGTGTGGAAACCCTGAATGTTTTTTCTGTTTGTGAGGATTCCAGGTGGTTTGCGTAACTGTCGTTTGTTTAGTTGCTTTTGTACATTCTGTTGTCTGAATAGATTGATTGGATGATTTATTTACTCACCTTGTAGCATACAGATTTTGGTGAGCACTGATAATGCTGCTGAAAGCATCTCACCATGCTTGCTGCGGTGTATACTGCACACACTTTTTAACTTGGAGCAGTTGCCAGAGATCGTCCCAGATGAGCTTCCCACAGTGTCTGATGCTTCCACAAGTAGCACAAAGGCCTCTTGCTGCTCTTCGTTCTCAGCAACATTTAGAATTATTGGTCTTTTAGATTTTGCCAGGATGAAGTGTCACAGTGTTTTCACTATGGTCTTAACCCACATTTACAGATTTCTAATGAGGTGGATTGCACAGGCTACCTGGGAAATCTGTAATCTTCCGTGTGAGGTTTTTGTTTGTTCTTTTTATTGATTTTCTTATCTGTTTATTATTTTTTCAAGGGGTCTCACATATTGCTCAGGCTGGTCTTGAACTCCTGGGCTCAGGAGACACTCCTGCCTCTGCCTCTGCCTCCTGATTTAGCCAGGGATTGTGAGTTGAACTGTTCTACCCAGATTCCCTATCAGTTTTAACAAGAAAGAAATCAAGGACTAAGACAGCGTGCTTCAGTACAACATGGACATGAAATTAAAAGGCACAGTTCTGATCCCATTACAAATGCCATGAGCTTGAAGTCTCAGGTGTCTCCGATGTAAGAGACTTTATTTAAATCAAGGGAAGTCGCATTTTGTTGAGCCTCTGCTCATCCTTATTTCAGGACCAACCTTATGGGCATGTGCATAAACTTAGGTCTGTATACATCCAAACTGTGTTATCTGTGGGCCAGTGGTGTTTATAACAAACAAAATAGACCCATGTTATAAAGCACCTTTCCTATAAAATAGATGCAGTTCTCTGTCCATATAAAATACATTTTACTATGTGGCTTGGGTTTTTCTGGTTTACCACTAAACTAACTATGGCTGTAAGCAGCCATGTGACCATGAAGGAGAAGTTCACACTTTGGAGTGCTGGTGACTTTGTAGTTTGGGTAGATCGGGCTGCTTTCACAGTGGTGATGTTTCAGAATTGCTACCTGCCAAGGCCAAGGAAGGGCCACTGGGTGTCTGTCTTCCATTCTGTAGGAAACCCAGTTACTCTGTCTGGCCAGCGATCACTTGAAAAGAAATTCATGTTAGAAATTCCAGACTCCCATACCAGAGCTCAGCTTTAAAGTCTAGAGCAAGCTTTTTGAGATGAGTCTACATAGGAAGGGGAACTAGGGACACATCTACCTTCAAAACCTATCTCACTCTGGGTGTCCACATGGCCTTGATCTCTCAGAAAGCAGAGGAGGCAGCAGAAATTCCTCTAAGATCCAGATACTGGCCCCTGGGAGGTAGGACAACCAAGCACTTCTGCGAGTGGGGAGGTTGGGCTTATTGTTAAGCACTTGGCCTCAACTTCCTCATTTTAGTAAATGCTAGGGCTTGAGAGGGTTGCTGAGACCATGTGACTCACCCTGTCTCAAACCTTCTGATCCCAAGGACTTGAGGTGCTGAAATGGGAGAACAGGGCTGTGGCTGGTGTGACCCAGAGGGTCATATCCATTCACATCCATTCCATGCCTTTCTCCTCCAAGTGCACGGTGTTCTCCCCAGCCCCCACAGGCTGCATTGAAGTGGAATGTTCATCCACTTGTTACCAAGACTGCCCAGTATCAGTTCCTCAGGGCGTGGGGAAGAGGTGGCGCTCAAGAGCACCCATCTTGACAGTGCAGGGGAACAAAGCCTTTGGGACTTCAGCACCACACAGCCCGCCCGCCCAGGTGCTGCCTGTTGGCCACTCACTCACAGCAGGGCATATTTTCTTCCCTGGGGCCCTTATCTGCCAGTGTCATCCTTTGAACATTATCTTTAAATCCTGTCTCTCCTCCTCCCCCCCCCCCCCCCCCCCCCCCCCCCCCCCCCCCCCCCCCCCACACACACCTGCAGCAACATTACAAGACAGGAGGTGAAGAAAGCCTTAGGGACAAAGCCTCTCACCTCCCTCTGTGTGTTCCAAAGGGCCTGAGTCAGAATGCCCACCTTCCCAGCAAGGTCTTATAGCTGTACTGACTGTGGGCTTGCTCCAGAAGTGAGGGTTAGGGGGACATCTTGAAACTACAGCAGGTCCAGAGAAACGGCCTCACACTGTCACCTTGAATTCTTGCTGAGGAGGGACACACTTTGGGCCAGGTTCACCTGTCCCCAGCCAGGCCTGGTCAGGAACCACACCTGTGGTCAGCACCAGGGAGAAGACTCAGTGTGCAACTGTTTCCCAGCTCAGGCTTGGGCTCCTCAGGTCCTCGGGGTGATGTTGCTCCCTGCTGAATCTGCCTCTTCTGGTTGCTCTTCTGGGCCCCTGGGCTTGCTGCGACTCAGCTGGGGTCTAAGCACTTCTTGTCAAGAATTCTCCCACATCATCCCTTCCTGGGAATCTGAAGTCTGACACAGCCTGTGGCGTGCCCACTAAGGGGCCCGAGCTCATCTGCTGACCTTGCTGCCAGGGTGCCTCTCAGAGGCTCCTGACTCAGGACTCGCGGGTAATGGTGGGTGATGCAGCTATGTCCTCTCTTCCAGGATCAGGGCCAGGGACAACAATGGCTCCTATGCACTGTGCTTGCTGCATGAAGGGAAGGTATTACACTATCGTATCGACAAGGACAAGACGGGGAAGCTCTCCATCCCCGAGGGGAAAAAGTTCGACACACTCTGGCAGGTAGGCATTGATCTCTGCCACCTCATAGGGCTACTTGTTCTGAATGCTCTCAGAAGGAAGAGGGGCTGGGCTTGGTGGTACACACTTGTAATGCCGGCACTTTGGGAGGCTAATGCAGGAGGAAGACTAGCCAGAGCCCTGCCCGGGCATCTTAGTGACTTAACAAGAGCCCACCTCAAAATAGAAAATAGTTGGGATGTAGCCTTGGATTTAAACCCTAGGAGGAGGAGGAGGAGGAGTAGGAGGAAGAGGAAAGGGACCAGGGGGAGGAAGACAGAGGAGAGAGGGAAGGGCCAGGAGGAGAGAGAAAAAACAGGAGAGCAAAGAGAAGTCAGGCCACCAAGTGTTCTAGTATGGCCCCAGGTCAGCAGCAGCCCCTGGGCTCATGAGAGAGCCACTACCCACCTTGCAGCCAGCCTGATTTCCAGCTGCTATTTGTCGGGCCATCGGAAGGGCAGGTGTAGGGGCCGGTGTGCCAAGTGAATGAGGCTCCGGAGGTTACCACTTGTTCAGGCCATTGTGCTGTTCATGCCACAGAAGATGTCTGTTCAGGATTTAACTGGAGGCCTTGAGTGGGAGTCTGGAAAACATTCCTTTCTAGGATATTTTAACTGGAACCCAGAACAACCTTTCAGACAAATATGCAAACGGTAAGTCATGGAAAGTGAGTCATAGTGAAAGTGGGGGAGGAGGCTAGGGGACCATAACTCAGGCTACTCTCGGAGTTGTGAGATGCCCAGATGGATCGTGAGCATCAGGGACTATCGTCTTGGCAGACCCAGCCTCTGTTGAGCCAAGGCAGCTCAGGAAATTCAGTAGCAGGGCTTGGGCCCCAAGCTGCCCCTTGTCCTAGATATCGCCATCCAGGGCTAGAAAGGTTTGTTCTGGTCCCAGCTGTTAGTAAAACCTAAATGACTCACTCTTTGGTGGTAGCTGGGCATCCAGGAGCACCCACGTCACATCACACACACCCTGCCCTTCAGCCATTGGTGTTGAGCACGTGCTGCTTTTTTAAATTTACACCATAGCAGTGAAGGAAATTCAGGTTTGCCCCATTTTAGCACAGCATCTAGAAATTAGAGTGGGTCCCGAGAAACTGCCTCACACTGTCACCTTGAACTCTTGCTGACAGGGGTATACTTTGGGCCAGGTTCAACTTCCCCAGCAGGCCTGGTCAGGAAACTTACATGCAGTCAGCACTAAGGAAAAGACTCAGTGTGAAACTGTGTTTTACAAGTTGAGATCCTAATTTCCCTTTCAGACTCTAAAAGTAACTTCTTCCACTTTCACTCCTAATGATCTAACTGATCCCTCCAAAAAATCCTTTTTTTTTTTTTTTCAATACTAGAGATTGAACCCAAGGTCTTGGCCCTAAGCTTCCATCTCTAGCCCAGTTTTAAATTTTGATTTTGAAACAGGGTTTTGCTAAGTCATTAAGTTGCCCAGGTTGGGCTTGAACTTAGGATCTTCTTGCTTTAGCTTTCTAGAGTGCTGGGACCATAGGCCTGGTCCATCTGGCTTGAAGAAAATAATTCTTTTTTTGAATACTGCGTGTTATAACATTCAAATATGTCAGTGATAAAAGGCACGTTGTCTTTTGTTATCGGGGGAGGGTGTTACTAGTATGTGTCAATGGGGTTGGCTCAGGCTTTGTTTTATGTAACAGTATTGACTTGGTTGAGGATTTAACCTTTTGTATATTGGAGACCAGAGCACATCAGGAAGGGAAATGCAAATTATTACTCTCTGGTGTTAGTTTCCTGTCATGTAGTCTTTTGCCTTCTCCAAGAATTCTTAGCGGTGTGCATTTGAAGGCACCTTGAAGGTTAGGGTGTAGCTCAGTGGCAGAGTGCTTGCCTATGGTGCATGAGCCTCTGGCTTCCATCCCCAGTATGGCAAAATAATAATAATAATAATAATATTTTTTTTGTGGTACTGGGGATCCACCTCAGGCCTGTCTCATTGAGTTACATTGTCAGGCCATTATTTAATTTGATTTTTTGAGACAGTGACTTGCTATGTTTTTCAGGCTGGGCTTAAACTTGTGATCCTCCTGCCTTGACTTCCCAGAGTTCTGGGATTACAGGCCTGCACCACTGGATCTGACTAAGACCTGGAGTCTAATGTGCTAGCTTAACCCTTGAAGATTTCAGACCTATTGTTTATTAATTTTGAAATATGCTACTTCTGACTGATTCTCTTGCATGTGTGGTTTTCACTCACATTTCATAGACATGCATCACTACAGTGTCAGGCACTTCTGATTGTAAAAAAGCTTCTTTCTTAGACCCTTTATTATTTTTGTGGGTTCTCTGATAAATCATTATATTATCCCTGATTTGAGTATTTCTTATTTGAGTATTTCTAGATAGTAATACCTTGAGTGGACAATTGCATTGGGGTTTTTTTGAAGGCATGGTGTCACCTGGCCTGATTCCAGAGCCCTAGCACCATTTCCGATGGTTGGTATTACTGCATTGCTCTCCTGTCGCATTTTATACTTTCACTCAGGGGTTGCAGACTCTTAGGGCAGATCCACCTGTGGCCTGTTTTTGTGCAGTCCTTAAAGAGAGTGGGCTTTTTACCTTTTAGTGATTTTTTAATATAAATAACTATGTAAATAAATGAACAACTGGGTGATCTATATGGTATATAAACCCCCAACCCCCCCAAGACCTAAAATATCCCTGTCTGGAATTTCATACTACACGTTTGCTGACCCCTAACTGTTGGCATCCCTGGTTTCATGTCCACACCCACTGCTCATCTTAGCACCACCATGTGCAGCAGTCTGCCTGAAAACAAAGATGTATGTGACCTTAGATCACTTGAAAGCCTGAAAGACAATGTCCACATCTCTCTCACTATTTCTGTACCTTGCATCTTCATTATTTACCACTCTTTCTTCCCTCTCTTTCAGCTAGTGGAGCATTATTCCTATAAGCCAGATGGTTTATTAAGAGTTCTCACAGTTCCATGTAAAAAAATTGGCACACAGACGGGTGAGTTACAGTGACATCTGAATGTCTGTTTTTTGGGGTATTGGTTGCAGGCAGCCTTGTTACGGATTTGGTCTGTTGCAAATCTGGTTGAATGCTGCTTTATTCTTGCTGAGTTACGTCAGGTGATTCAATTTTAGATGCTGTGAAACAAAAAGTACTCCATCACTTTAACTTTGACATGCTACTTCATGTTTGTTGCATGTGTGAAAAAGCCGGAATGAAAGAAGCTGTGAAGAAAGGGGTGAAGAAAGTCCATAACCCTCCTAAGCAGCGATATTGAAAGATCTGTGGTTGGGGGAGGGGACAGGTAGCTGATTTTCACAAATGTAGTGCTAACTGTGTCTATTTTTCTCATCAGGAAATACTCCTTTTCCATCTCCTTCACCGGACCCTCATACTGTGGTAAGTGTGATCAGACAGAACACTGCAGGTGGAGCAATTGTGAGTTAGCACAGAGAAGAAGTAGGTTTTGGCCTACGGTGGTAGGGGCTTTGGGTGTGCTGATTGCACTGCAAACCACCCTCATGGTGGACAGGGAATTCTAGTGAGCATCAGGTCCAGTCCGCCTGATGTCGGTGCTAAGCTAACGAAGTGTTCTTCAGTTCTTGACTATGTTAAATTCTCCCCACTTTATAAACATACTAAACATAAGGAGAGATCCCAGCGCTAAACCAGGAAAGGCCTACCACCAGCTTTGAGAAGGGAGTACCTTGTTGCAGCTCAGCCTTGAGGCACGTACACTAACAGTTATATGGCCACAGGGCACCTGTGAGAACAGCGTTGCATGGCAGGTAGATGTCTCCCTAAGGCTGTCCGCCTAGCTCCTCCTGTGGCCAAATCGATGGATATGTTGTTACTAGAGAATCTAACCTTTATGAGAAAAATAATGGGTTTAACTAAAACTTAGGGGTGGGTAGCCTAGTCTGGGAATTTGTGGCAAGATCCCAGATAAGAGGATGAGTCAGGACAGGATGGAGTCAGGAGGGCGGGCCAGAGCCCACATCCCTCTGCCCATCAGCAGGAGGTGAGAACGTCCCCATGTCCATCTCTGCATGGGTTAAAGAGCTTACCTCCCTTTCCGCACATTCTATTAGAAACTGATACATAGATTTATATGTAATGTGGGAACTGGCTTCCTCATCCTTTGGGGAAACTCGGCGTGGCCCTTTAATGCCATCTCAAGTTGAGTCCTCTCATCTCATTTTTGGCCTGCTCACCCTGAAAAACAAAATTCACCCAAAGCCAAATAAATATATATCCTATATCCAATGTGGAACCAGGTCGGTTGCCCAGGGGCTGTGCTTGTTATCTCATTGAGAGATCTTGGCACGGCTGAAAGGCCAGGGAACTTGGGGATCATAGTGTCATACAGAGCCGGCAGGTTACTTCCTGGGCCAGTTTCTCTGTTAAAAGTGTCTGTTTCTCCTTAGGGTTGGGAACTCTTAAGAGAGTATTAACTCCTACAGTAAGTTCTGTATCACCCAGTAGATTCAAAGTTAGGTATTTTTGAGTAACTTTTTGTTGGCTGGAAAAATCTGCACAGAGAAAGATGCCAATGCCCTAAGTGTTGCACTCAGTGTATCTCCACAGACTGTGCAGGACCAGCACCTGCCCTACTGAAGTAACACCATGATGCCACAGGCTTACTTGGAGTTTCTTTTAGTGTTTTGCCTTGAGTTCATGATATAATAATTCTCCACAGGAAACCTGAGTCACTAATCTCAGCTTTGGTTTTGTAGCCTTCCAAGAAAATTAGCTCCCTAAATGTTTTTCTAGGTCCTTCTAGCCAAGTGTAGTCTCTTCCAGAAGCAGTTCTAGTGGTTAAAGAGTGGGACATGGAAAACCGTATGCGTGGGTGGGGCAGGTCTCTGCCGTGCCATTTGAAAAGCATGTTCACCTGTCACCTAAGTTGCCCTGAATTTGTGTTCTGAAACTAAATTTCCTGTTCCTCTTTGCCATTATGGTTTCTAGAGTTGGTCAGCAAGTGGAATATTCTCCAGAATCAAATCATACTCCTTCCCCAGGCGTGGCCACAGAAAGGTGCTAAAGCGTCCCCTGCTTGCTGTCCCTGTCTGAGTGGTAGGACTGACCTGCGTGCAGTGCAGCGTGCTTACTGCCCTCACCCCCGCTCCTGCCTTGTCCTCTGCAGTACGCTGTGCATCCCTGCGGGTCCTTAGTCACTCCGCTAGTGCTCCAGCAGTGTCCTTTTGCTCTGTTGCTAAAGTGCAGCTTCCTTGTTATTTTAGTGAGTGTTATAAGTGGCAACAAAGTTTTAGGTCACAAAATCTTTTAAGACAACCACATTTTTTCTCCCGGTATTGGGTTTGAATTCAAGGCCTTCTTCCTGTGCAGCATCCTCAGCCCCTTTTATTTAGTTAGTTTTTAATTTTGTCACTAAGTGGCTAAGTCACCCAGTCAGGGCTTAAACTTGTGAGCTTCCAGCCTTAGCCTCCCAGAGTGCTGGCATTACAGGCATGTGGTGTCATACCCAGCTGGCAGCTTGCTTTTGATTTTTCAGAATTACATATTGCACTGGTATGGTAGTTGATGATGCAAGTTCCATTGTGAGGAGGGAAGGCCAGGATGTGGTGAGGTGTTCTGCACGCTGAGAACTTCTGTAGATATGGAGAGCTGTGGTCCTGCCTTACTGCCGTGAGATGCAAACGCAGAATGAGAATTCATGATCCTGACTGACTGCAGTTGAATAATGTTAGATGATGATTAGAATTATAATGCTTGTATTAGTTTATTATGTGTATCATTTGTTCACCTCCTTCATTACTGTGAAATTTCTAACACAGGACATTAACACATAAAAAGAGATGACTGAAGATTGTTCACAGTAGTACTGAGGTTACTGATTGATTCGATGATAGCTCAAGCTAACCAGGTTGACACACCAAAAAAACCATCACAAGCCATAAACAGTCTGAGAAGACAACCCCCAGGCCTGCCCTCTGCTGTCTTCTAAGCAGGGTTAAGCCAGGTTGGTCCCTCACCATAGCTAAAGGAGTACCTAGAAAAGCAAATTTAGTGCATCCTTAGACTACAGAACATGTCCAGAAGAAGTTGAGGAATCACTAGGTATGATTGCATGCAAAAGAGAAAGGTATCCATGATAAGAGCACAGCGTCCGCACACGACAACTAGAGGTCAGTCTGAGGAAGGGTCAAACGTGTGAGGTCAAGTGCCTGAATATATAGTCTGTAACTCAGAAAGAGAACATCAACTGTCTCGCAGGGTATCGGGCAGAGATTGTTAGTAGGTAACTTAGAATACAGCAAATATAAATAGTTCTTCAGTGTATGAAACATTTTTCAACATTTCGAGAATGTAAAAATGCAAGATTGTAGAGAACGTTCACAGTAAGAAAAATACATGTGAAACAATAACTTCATCCTCATGTGACAGTAATCCAAATAAAACTGTGTAGTCCCATGCTGCCTCCAGGGTGTGGCCTAGCTCGCCTGCTGTCACCAGAGCCATGTGAAGCGATCCAGTCTCCAAGAGTGGAGAGTTTACAGTGTCTGCGAAATGGACTGAAACCTTAACTCTTTAATTTCATTTTTATATATTTATTTTACATTTACCTGGCATTTATGTGCAGCCTGGAATATATGAAGGGATTTATTCCAGTGCTGTACAGTAATAATGTAAATAAATGTGTCAGGGAGAAATAAATGAAATCAGTTACAGTAACATTACTGTAGGGAGGAAGCAGAGGACTAGAATTATTTCCAAAGTAGAAGGTTAGAACTAAAATCCATGAAGCCGTGTGAGGATAGGTAGTTGATGATGCGGTGTGGAATATTCTGAAAGAATTGAGAAAACACTAGTAATGCCAATTGCTGTGAGAACAGAAACAAATGTACCAAAGTGACACACTTTTCATTTCAAACCCTGTTTCACCATTTGAAATTTGTACATACTACCATAGTTTTCCAAAATTTTTAAAACAGACAACTGCATATTATAAAATACTTTCCTACAGAAAAGACTGTTGCTTATTTAAAGTTGACAGTGAGGGGCTGGAGGAATGGCACAGCAGTTAAAATGCTTGCCTTAGAAGCCCAAAGCCCAGAGTTCAATTCCCCAGTACCACATAAAGCTGAGTGTGGTTGTACATGCCTATAATCCCAGCACTCAGAAGGCTGAGGCAGGAGGATTGCCATGAGTTCAAGGCCAGCTGGGCTCCATACTGAGTTCAGAACCAGTTTGGGCTACAGTCTGAGACCTTGTCTCAAAAAAAAAAAAAAAAAAAAAAGTTGAAAGTGAGCACCAAATTTTCATAGCTGTCAAAAATATTAGTAGATAATTGATAAGGGAACAGGAATGTGTGATTTGAGCTGTGGATTAAAACTATTCAACTGCCTATCAGGAATGCTCTGAGAGAACTGATACTCAGGTTTTCACAAATGAGTTGGAAACTTCAGGCCAGAGAAAAGAATCATGAGGACCATGTCACACATGTTCCGAATGTTATGCACAGAAATAAGTGATTCTCTTTTACTTGTTAATTTATTCAACATCAGTAGTTGTTTCTAACAATTCAGGTATAAAAAATACTTGCCAGAAACTTGAGCTTACTTTAACATCTTAACAATTAAGTATTATTGTTTTCATAATAGTCATAATTTGATAATTTTGTAATAAAAACTATAGGACAGATTGAACCTTATCTTTAGAAATTTTTTAAGATAACTGGACTGAAATATCTTCCAGAATTTCTCATTAGGATTCATTTTTCATATTTTATTTAACACAGTTGTGATTGGGATATTCAGAAACTTCATCTAAAATACACAACTTACTAGGTCTTGGTGGAGAAATTTCTTTCTGCTTGAAAATGCACAAGCGGTGGGCTTCACCACTGAGAAATGTCTTTCATATAATTTAAAGGACTAGATTTCAGATCTTTTCTGTGTGGTGAAAAAAAAATCACAGGTAGGTCACAGGTTATCTGCCCGTCTACCGCAAGCCCTATGTCAGTCCCAGCATGGGTCTGCCCTTATGTGGGGCATCTCACTCCGTGAAGGTGCTTCCACCAGAGCGTGCAAACCACATCTGATATTTTGCAGCCAATATTTCTAACTGGCTGTCCTTGTTACATCCATAACTTCTGTAGCCTGATTTGAAAAGTGCATTTCAGGGGCTGCAAGTAAAACCAATGGTATAGGAAATGATGGAAGCTGTCATTTGACAGTACTCTGGAATGAGGAAGCTAAATCAGCTGATCTGTTCCATAAAGCATGATTATTTTTCCATGCACCTCTAATTCCCAGTTCTCAAAAGATAGGCACGCATAAATGCTTAACCAAGTACATTTTATATTTTTAATTAACCCTAACCAGTAAGGGATCAGAGATTACAATTTATGATCAGATTTAAATTGCTACTTTTGAAATAGCTTGTCATCACCTGATGCTTGCACCTCTGGAGAAATAGGAAGCTGGGAAGCCAGTACCATCTAGTGGTGTCCAGCCATCGTGACCTGTATGGCTAGTGTTAGCAAAAATGGAGGAAAAGAGACAGTTGGGATTTAATTTACAGGATGTTGTTCTCTGTGCAGAAAAGATGGCACTGTCAGTTAGGGCAGAATAGAGCATCAAATGCAAAGCAGAAAAATGACAGTGATAGCAATGTGTATGTCTGGTACATTTAGTTAAAACTATTAAACTTTATTTTTTCCCATTACACACACACACACACACACACACACACACACACACACACACACATTTACATATACAACACATCATGTTTATCATTAAACTTTATATTGCAATCGGTACTTTTTGTAATTCGTCATTAGGCCTTTGGGCTCATTCTCAGCAGTGTTCTCAGATTCTCCTGTGCAAGAGTGCACTTACTCCCGGAATTCTGACTGGTTATAGTGGTTCTCCTAAGTGGTCTGTTTATCGAGGGCTTTGGGAAAGTGACATTTTCATTTTGTCTTGCATTTTCTCCTCCGAAATCATTCTTTGAGTATTAGGAGGTATTTGCTATGCATAATGGTCACCTTCATCTTGGAGATCTGGTGCTGTAGATAGCACATTTTAATCATTTTTACTTCTCTTTCCCCTTTGTATGCTCTTGTCTTCCACAGTTTGTGCCTTCACACAGAGTTCTTGCTGCTCCTTTCTACATAGCACACCCTCCACCTCGGGTGGTGCTGTCTTTCATTCCAAAGCTTCGAGATGCGAGAGAGCTGATGTGGTTGATTGAGGGACATGTGGGGGCAGGGAGGAAGGGCCTCTCTGGGGCTACACTACAGTGGTTCCTCATCACACAGTGTGTGCTTTGGGGTAGCTGAAAATATGGAGCCCAGATTTTCAACAATCCCCAATTGGTTTCTCTACCCATGAGACAGGGAGTAGACATACTACCAACAAGAATACGTATTACTTATGCCCAAGAGTATGGATTCTCTGGGTCCACCATTACTGATCCCTACTCCTGAAACCGTGCTGTTCTTTTCAGCATTTAATTTTAACAACCAAGATTCCTGTGTTTGGTCGTTGTATTCTGGTTTCATTGTAACAGACTTTTTGAAGTCCTCATACTCTAAGTAACATCCTGGGAAGGTTGCTGGCCAGGGATGCAGCTCCAGTAGGCAGAAGGCAAGAAGGTCCCTCTTTGTCTATGTTGGCTCATTCTGGGACATCCTTTAATTCCAATTCTGGTTAAATTTTGTCTTGGGAACACTGAGTTTTCCTGCCTGCAGGGCAGGTCAGGAATTAAAATAATAATAAATTTTAACCTGATACGCTTCTTTAAAAAACAATAACACTAGCTATTTTCACTCAAGAGTGTTATTACAGGAGAGAACTAAGGATGGAGAATCTTGGGAATGACCTAATTTCTGCTGGAACTGGTCTCCCTAGACATGGCCATTATGCTGTAAATTAGAAGTGAAATCAAAGCACATTCAGCAGTCCTGAAGTAACATGTAAGATGTTTAAGGGAGATAGACAATCATTTGAAATTTTCTGTACATCTTTCCCTCCATTAGTGTAAAAGCTTAACAGACAACTCACTTGTAAATCACATCAGTTCACACTTCACATCTCCCACTGTTAAGAAATAATTTTCTTTCATCTGTTCACTATCCACATGTCTGTTCAGCATATTTTCATTGGGCACCCATAGTGGGCAAGACACAACTGTTGATGCTGTGAAATCAGGTCTTTGCCCCCGAGAACTTACATTCTTTTACATTCTTGAGTATCATTTACTTCCATTAAACGATTCAAAAGAATGCTGAAGTAGCCCATGAAAAATTGGGTCTAGTAATGTTACTGTGATACACAAGAACAGATCCCTCTAACCTCACCCAAAGGGTTTTCACCATCATATGCAGTTCAGCCTTTGTCTACAGCATGAGAGAGGAAATTCAGGATGTCTGGGACACAGGACCAAATGGCAGTAGTGCAGTTTCACTGCCCTAGTACACTTCGGTTTCTGAGCATGTAATACCAGTAAGGCAAATGAAGATTTAGTGTGTTCTGTAAGTGACTGTCTGATGTTAAGCTTAATGTCTCTGTTTCCTTAAATATCTTCACGAGCTAGTGTTATCTCATTTTTTTTGTAGCCAGTGTTTGGTCACTGAGAAGGTAAATAGGTAATATCTATAAAGTTGCTATTCAACTCATACCTAAAAAAAAAAAAAAAAAAAAAGAAGTGGGTTTGAATTGTGGTTGGTTTTCCTGTGAATTACATGTAGCAACAATAACCTTGATTTGATGTAGAGTGATGATGGAATACAAAAACCTAAAGATGTTCAAAAGGAAAGTTCTTAGGAATATAAGGAGTAGATTTTTTCCCAATTCTTTTGTGATGCAGATCGATGTTAAATATATGATGGTGGGCTGCTGTTAGCTCTGCTGTAGAGGGGCTGCAATCACCTGCCATGGGCATGAGGAAGAAACACATCCTTTGGGCATAGCACATTCCCTGTCTCGAAGGTCTGTGGTTACTGGTGTCACTAAGATTGGCAGCAGTTCCTGAATGGCTGTGGCCAGGCTGGTGGCAGCCTTACCTCCTCTTTCCCAATGGTCAGGACTGTTGTCTCACACCTCCAGATGTTTGCTAGATCTCTACTGAAGGTTAGACTAAAGTGAAAACTGGAACGTACACATGCATTGGCGTTAAAAAGTAGCTGGAATGGACTGGTGGTGATTTAGTTTCCCTTTTTAGTCAACTTTCACATAAAACAAGATCAGAGGGTAAGAATTAAAAGAGGGGCCTGAATCTAAGGGCTACATATTGCTGAATGCCCTGGGCAAATGTAAAAAGCCACCCAGGCAGAGAGGAAACTCAAACTGGACAAGGAGAGTGGAATTTCTTACCACGGCCTCTGAGGCCTTGATAGGACCTGGAGATTCATGGCCCCACCGGTACCCAAACAGCTGCTCAAAAAAATGAGATAACCATTTTCTTCTTACCTTTCTTCCTATTCTCTCCTTTGTCCTCCTGCCTAAGTTGAGCTGTGATTATTGGGAAGCCAAATATAATTGTTCATTTCCACTCAGTAAAGAAGAATGACCTATTGTCCTTTGTATACTTCAGCCAACCCCTTCCCCAGGAAACCGGCCGGAGAGTACATTCAACCCTTACGAGCCAGAGCAGAGCACCTGGGGTGCAGAGAGAGGTGAGAAAACACTGTTATTTCCTGGACATTCACAGAGCTCATGCACTGGTAAGTGTAGAGGGCTGGCTCCAAAGTTCACAACGCTGTCAGCTGTAGTCACCTGTGGGGACCATGTTGTCCTGTGGTAAGCACGAGATGTTGTATATCCACGAACAGGGGCATTTCTGTTGAATGAAATGTGCTTTTATGGTAAAGCTCTACTGACAACATCCAGGCTGCATCTTCAGAACTTTGAATCTCTAATGAGATAACGTCTTCCCTTGGTGCAATTCTGTGAAGATCATATTCTATGAAAACCTTTGATGTCCGCTGACTGGCTTTGGTAGAAGGGCCTGTAGGGATGTTGGTAAATTAAGAAATGTCTAAGCTGTTAGAATTCTGGTTGTGCTTAGGGAATTGTGCTGACTGCGAAACCCTGAGTGAACACAGCTCAGGAAAGTGTACCCATGACAGCTTCCCAGAAACAGGGTCTTCGGGTGTCTTTTTGGGCTATCTAGATGTCTCCAGATTATTTTTAAAATGAATTTGGAGTTGCTTATTGCTGCAGAACATATAAAAAGAGTGTCTTACAACAGTAAGACAGCTTTTCTCATATATTTCCTGTGTCTCAGGGATTTGGACCAGGCCCTATCAGACACAGCTTCAGGCTGTTGTTCTCAGATTACTTCTGGAACCAGTGGGGTAAAAAAGGATGTGAGGCCTAAATAGTCTCTGTCTCTGCTTGGTCCTTTTTCTTGGTCCCCCCATTTGGACTTAATATGGACTTTTTCACAGCATAGCAGCCACAGAGCACTGTACACCTTCCGTGGCACTACAAGACACTAAGGTTCCCAGTGAAGTAGTCATTGTACGGTAGTTTGCATCCTCATCCTGAAAGTAACATTCATGGCTTCACTGTACTCTGATGGTTGATAGAGCTATAGAAGCCACTAAGGGAAATGATAGGGACACTTCCTCTCAATAGGAGGGGTATTAGCAAGTTGATAACCACCTCTGCCCAGTGAGAAGACCCTTTCCTGATGCCTCCCAACCCTGCATCCAGTTCTCAGCTACACCTTAATCATGTCAGGTGATCAAGGGTTGTGACCATGGGGAGGGTGAGAACTGGGAGATAGCGGAATCCTTAACAGGGACTTAGCCCTAAAGTTCTGTTTCACAACTGTGTTGTAGGCTCCCAGAGAGAGGCCCTCCCCATGGACACAGAGGTGTATGAGAGCCCCTATGCAGACCCAGAGGAGATCAGGCCCAAAGAAGTCTACCTGGACCGCAGCCTGCTGACTCTGGAGGACAAAGAACTGGGCTCTGGGAATTTCGGGACAGTGAAGAAGGGATACTACCAAATGAAGAAGTGAGTAGGAGCTGCATAATGATGCTGGCATGTGCGTTTGGGCTATGTTCTAGAAACGTCTACGAACAGACCTGTAATAGTGAATCCCAAATGCACTTCACCTAGCTTGGCTAAATTCTTCTTTATTAACATCATGATCCTTTTTCATTCTTAGTACCTGTGTAATGAACACATTCACTATGTATATTAACTATGGATGTAGAATCTGAGTTTTTTTTAGTTTTAGTAAGTGTGCTTTATAGAAAATTAGGAAATAAAAACAAGGAAATACATGAGAAGAATAACACACAGGGTGGAGCATAGCTCAGGGAGTAGAGTGCCCTCCTAGGAAGTATGAGGCCCTGAGTTCAGTCCCTTAGTACCACATAATGGCTGGATGTTGTGATGCATACCTGTAATCCCACCACTCAGGATACTGAGGCAGAAGGACTGATGTGAGTTCAGGGCCACCTTGGGCCACTTACTGAGTTTAGAACCAGCATATACTGCAGAGTGAGACTATGTCAAAAAAACAGTTTTTATGTGAGCAGGTAATTTACATGACTCAAGCATCAGAATATAAATGAGGGCCGGGGTACAGCTCAGAGGTGGAGCATTTGCCTAGCATACTTGAGGTCCTGGGTTCAACCCCCAGCCTGAAAAGAGAGAAAGAGAAAGTCCTGTAGTAAACCCAGGAAAAGAATGTCCTCTAGTAAACCCAGAAGCTTGATCCCCAGGCTTCCTCTTCTGTATGTCTGTATACATGCCTGTACATATACACTGTACTGGCCATGATGCTCATTTCAAATATGTATGTGTATCACTGTCATTTAAAAAATAGAATATTAAGTGTTATTATCTTAAGCATTTTTTCAATTTGGTATCATTGATCAAGCTTAAGTTCCTTGCTTAATTAAATGTGTCAGTTAACATATGCATAATTATAGGCTCATAACTTGAGTGGGACAGGAGAGGCCAGCTAGGTCAGTTTGGGACAAAGCAGTGTCTTTACAGTACCAAATCTCTCATCCATAAACAGCCTGCTCTTTGTGCTTGTGTTTACTTCGCTACCTCTCAAGTTCTTCCCTGTTGACCTACTGAGTTTTCTATGTAGAGATCTTGAACAACTTTTGTTAGATACCTTCTTAGGTATTTAGTACTTTCGATGTTATGTGATAATATTTGTAAACATTTACTTCCTTAATCTGTGACATCACTTTTGAATGGAACTGTGACTGATTTTGCACATGGGTCACATAAATAGCAGCACTGCTTAATTAACTTGTTATTGATAGTAATTTAGGTACTCTTTCACTGGACTATTTTATTCTGACTCCTATAAATGTGTGTGCTTTTCCTGGCCTTACTGTATTGGCTAGGGACCATGGAGCCAATTTAGATGGAATCATTAGGAGCCTCAAGCCTGATGTCGGGGGGAACCCTCCACTAATTCACAATTAGTACTGATGTTAGCTATAGGTTTGTAGCTGTTCTCTATCAGACTGGAAAAATATCCATTTATATATTTCTGAGATTTTAAAAAATCATGAATGTATATTGAATTTCTATTTTCCTTTCCACAGAGATCATGGTTTTTCTCCCTTATTGTGTTTATGTAGTAAATCACATCGATTAGCTTTCAAATATTAAACACACCTCATATTTCTGGAATAAACTCCCCTCATCCATTCCTTACATCCTTCTTTATAAATCACTTAATTTATTAATATTTCTTGGGATTTTTACACCTGTGTTCATGAAGGGTATCAGTCAAATATTTTTTATAATTTCTCTATCTGGCTTTGGCAGCAGAATAATGCTAATCTTATAAGATGAGTTGGGAAATTTTCTTCCACTTCTGTTTTTCTGAGAGAGTTTATAGGGTTGGTTTTTGCTTCTTAATTTTTACTCCTACCTCACACCATACACAGATCAATCTCAGATGGTTGGTACACCCAAACTTGAAAGACAAAACAGCTGAGTGTCTAGAGGTGGCATAAAGGAATGTCTCTAGGTCCTTAGCGAGTCAGACAAGGCTCATTCAGTTAGTAACATCCACTGAAGTTGTATATGCCTTTCTGTACATATGTCAGACTTATTTTGTTATTCTAATTTCTTTATAAAATTGTTGAGTCTTAAGATTAACAAAGCTCAGTTGGAAAAAGAAGTGTACTTAAAACTATGAGCTTTCTGGCTAGAGGAATAAGGCTGTGGTTAGAGCACTTGCCTTGCAAGCACAGGGGGCTGGGTTCACTTCCGCAGTATCGCGTAAGCCAGGCATGGTGGCACATGCCTGTAATTCCGGCACTAGGGAGGTAGGGGCAGGAGGATTGCCTGGGCTGCATAGTGAGTTTGAGACTAGCATAGACTATAGAGGGAGAACCTGTCTCAAAAATAAATAAATAAATAAATAAATCCATAAACCTCAACAGTGTATGCTCTTAATTTTATATCTAGAAATTCATTTTCAGGTTATGTTGAATGAAGGAATGAAGAAAGAATGAAAAGAGCAGGGCAGCTCTTGTTGCCTGGGGCCATGTCTGCTCCAATTGCTTTCTCTTCCTTCTCCTCCTTGATTCGCTCTGTTGGCCCAGTGATAGAATAATCCTCAGACCATCTGGACTACTAACCTCTCTCACTAGGCAGGACATGATCTCTTCTAAAAAAACATGTAAAAGCAGCTCAGATGTGTTCGACCTGTGGCTTGTCATTTTTTTTGCTTTGAATTTTTTAAATGTTCTGATGACAAAATTTTCCAAAGAAAGTTTTAAGAAATTATATATTTTATATGTGGCCAAGACAGTTTCTCTTCACTCAAAAAAAAACAAACAGACAAACAAAACAAACAAAAAACAAAACCCAAGGGCAAAAGCATGGCAGGCTGCATGTTGGAAATGCCTGACCTACAGGTTAAATCACAAAATTTTACAGGAACCCATATATGCCGTAACTTGTGATTTACTTAGAAGACACTCAGATATTTTACAACGTAGGTGTCTTGCTTGTTGTGGGACAGTTTTCAGCACTGTTCCCTACTTTCTTCATAATGCAAGGGAGCCTGTTTGGAGACTCATCAGCTCTTGCATGGCTTTATGAGATGCATGGCCACCTTCAGAAGCAGGTATCGCCATAACCCTATTTTGCACGGGAACTATGTTTCACAGAAAATATTTTGTAGAGGTAAGCCATTTTAGAAAGTTTCTTATGCATTATGATTTTTTTTATAGAGTCGTGAAAACAGTGGCTGTGAAAATATTGAAAAATGAGGCCAATGATCCAGCTCTGAAGGATGAGCTGTTAGCCGAGGCAAATGTCATGCAGCAGCTCGACAACCCCTACATCGTGCGCATGATTGGGATTTGTGAAGCGGAGTCCTGGATGTTGGTTATGGAGATGGCAGAACTTGGTCCACTCAATAAGTACTTACAACAGAATAGGTACTGGTGGGGCTCCTGCTCGGAGAGACAAGGCTGCCTCTGAAAGCACAGTAGCCTGGTTTCTATGGGTACCCTTCTCACCTTTTATACCTTCCCTTGTTAGTCCATGCTCAGGACCAGAAGAGAGAATGAAAAGAGCAGGGCAGCTCTTGTTGCCTGGGGCCATCTCTGCTCCAGTTGCTTTCTCTTCCTTCTCCTCCTTGACTCGCTCTGTTGGCCCGGTGGTAGAATCATCCTCAGATCATCTGGACTACTCACTTCCCCTGACTAGGCAGGACATGATCTCTGCAAAGAAACATGTAAAAGCAGCTTTTTTTGTTTTTGTTTTAAGGAATAACTTTTGTGTTGTGCATGCTCTGGCTGACCTCTGAGTTCCCAGGAGGAATTACTTTGGAAAGTGTCACTTGCTGTTATCTGGTGATATCTAACTTTGTGTTCAGTTAAGGCTATTGCTAAGATGGAAAAACTCTATGGAGTAAGACAAACAAGCAGCCACCAGTTGGCACATTCTATTTTTTGTCATGTTGTTTGTGCCTTACTTAGATTATCCCTTTAGTCTTCACAAATGAGAGGCATTGTTTCCCTTCCTCACAGGTACAAGAAACAAAGATTGAGGATTGGATGTGTTGCTGGTCCAGAGTGGAGTCTGGCTGCCCAGGAGCCACAGTGGATCACTCGCCCATATTACTTTTTTGTGTAATTTAAGACGTGATACACCAAACCTGATGAACACTATAATGGTGCTGATTCTGGAGCAGTTTACAAGGTCACTTGTAGTGTAAGGAAGTCTAGGGAAGGAGTAGGCTTGTCTGTGTGTGTAAGGAGCATGACTGTTCTGTGGTAGATCACTGTTCACTAGCATTGACGACACCCTTGTGACTTTCAGGCACATCAAGGATAAGAACATCATCGAGCTGGTTCATCAAGTCTCCATGGGAATGAAGTATCTGGAGGAGTGCAATTTTGTGCACCGAGATCTGGCTGCAAGAAATGTATTGCTGGTCACTCAGCATTATGCCAAGATCAGTGACTTTGGGCTTTCCAAAGCACTTGGTGCAGATGAAAACTACTACAAGGTAAGCACAAATCACAGGTGTATTCAGAGCAGTAGGTTATGAAAACTTGAAAGATAAATGTAAGTTTTCTTTACTCTGGTATGTTAGGTTTTTGAAAAATGATTCTACTCTTAACATGCAGTACTATTCTTAATAAGCTTTCCTCCCACTGTTTTTATTAATATACAGATGTAATACATAGTATTTACAATGAATTTGGGTGTTTCGTACATCTATGTATCATATCGACTTTACAATCCCTTCCCATTTACTACCCACCCACCCCCTCCCTGTCCTTCCTTTGGCTCCGGCTATTACTTTGTATGGTTCCAAAGAATGTCTGTGTTCTGGGTTTTCCAAGTCCGAGAAACTGTACGGTGTTTAATATATTAATCTTCCGCATCTAAGTCATTTCACTTAAGTCACCACTCTACCTGAGTTTCCTGTTCCTCTAGTGGGTTCACAGTAGTTAAATCTTGATGCCTCTTCTCTGAATCCAACCAGTCCCTTTATTGGGATATTCACCAAAAGTTTTTTTTTTCCCTGTATTTTCCTATATCTTTGTTGTTATTGTTACACCTGGCCTTATGCACCAGTTCCCATCAGAAAATAACTATAAGCATGTAGTTCAAAAGACTAGTTAATTTGGGAAAGAGAAAAAAAATAAATACATAAAATTCAATTGCCTTAGCTGAATACTGGAAGGTGCATATTTGTACATTCACAAGGTTATCTTTACATCAATCAGTTTCCTTAGGATAAACTTTCATTAGTGACCTGATAAGCAAATTGCTACAACAATACAAAGTTAAAACTATATCACATTGCTACGTTAAATGCAGTCAAATCTATACCACATAAATATACTTAAAGCAACAGACATGAAGGCAAATTTAGTTATTTCAGGATTCCTTAACTTTTGTATCTTATTTACTCATATTTCACTAATTACCAACATACTTTTTTCTCAGCTCATTCTCCTCTAGCTGTTGTCGCTTTTCTCTGGGGTCATTGGTGTTGTTGGTCTCCCTTTCACTTTCCAGGTTTCCTTTAAGTATTTTCTGCAATATTGGTTCAGTGGCTGCAAATTCCTTTAAGCTGTCTCTCTCATGGAAAGTTTTAAGTTCTCCCTTAAAATTAAAAGATAATTTTGCTGGATATATCAGTCTTGGTTGGCATTTATGTTCTTTTAGTGCTTGGATGACATTGCTCCAAGATCTCCTTGCTTTTAGAGTTTGGATTGAAAAATCTGCCATTATCCTGATAGGCAAATCTTTGTAGGTCACCTTCTGTTTTTCTCTTACCGCTTTTAGTATTTTCTCTTTGTGTTGGGTTTCTAGAATTTTAATTATGATGTGTCAGGATGAGGATCTCTTCTGATCTAAGTTGTTTGGTGTTCTATATGCCTGCAATAGTTCCATGTTCATTTCTTTTGTTAGATTTGGGAAATTTCTTCCATTATTTCATTAAACATGTCCTTTAAACCTTTTGTTTTGTCCTCAGTCTTCTCCTCGATTCCCATAATTCTGAGGTTGTTTTTCCTTGAATCGTCTACCAGCCATTGCAGTGATTCACTTTCTTTATTTGCTTTGTGTTCTTCATGGCCTGTATGTTGTAGCTTAGTCACTTTATTTTCTAGGTCTGACATTCTATTCTGAAGTTGTTTAAAGTGGTTGCTTATTATTACCTGCGTGTTTTTCATTTCCTGAATATCTGCATTTAATTTTTCTATATCTCTGTTGTGTTCTTCTCTGTTTTCTTGTTTTGTCTTCATTATGCTCTGGTATATTTTTTCTCTGATCTCCTCTCATTGCTTTTCAAGGCTTGCTTTTTGCTTATGTATGTATTGGTGTAGCTCTTCTGCTGTCTGTTTTATTTCCTGCTTTAATTCCTGCTTTAATTCATTGAATTTCTGGGCCCAGAAATTGCCATCATTTTTGCCATATTCATCTTTATTTACCCTGATATCATCTCCTGGGGTTTCAGGTCTTTTTGTAGGAGATTTGTAACCACGCTTCCCCATTTCTTTTTTGGTCTCCTCTGATTTCTTTCCAAGGCTTGCTTTTTGCTTAGCTATGTGTTGTTGTAGCTGTTACTCTGTCTGTTTTATTTCCTGGTTTGCTTCCTGCTTTAATAATTCCTGCTTTAATTCCTGCTTTATTTCACTGGCTATCTGGGCCCAGAAGTCACCATTACTCTTGTCTATCTGTTTTTTGAGTTCTGCAATTTCAGCACCCCTTGTACCATCCCCTGGGGAGTCAGATCTTTTTGTATAAGATTTCTTACCATGTTTCCCCATGGTTCTGCTACCTCTGACTGTCTCTGGTGTGCAGGGAAGAAAATGGCTCCTGCTGACGTCACTGCCTGCAACGGCTGTTGAGCCCCGTTTCTGATCTGGGATTCTGGGGCTTTTTCTAGGGGGAACCCTCGCTGTGTTTGTAGTACACACACCGGCGGGTTGGTGCTTCCGAGGCTGGGGCTGCCCGCTGCCAAGGGGGAACCCTCGCTGTGTTTGTAGTACACACACCGGCGGGTTGGTGCTTCCGAGGCTGGGGCTGCCCGCTGCCAATGATTCCCACTTATCCAGGTCCGCCCTTTCCTCTGGCTGAGGTTCTGGCCTCTGGACCTTATTTGTGATCTGTGGAAAGGCAGCTTGTGGCCGTGCCGAGTCGGCTGTTTTCCTCCTCATCTGATGTGACTTCAGGATTTCAGACCCGCCCGCAGCCTCCTTTCCCGTTGTTGTATGCTCAGTTCTCTCCCAGCTCCGTCCTCTCCCAGCTCCGCTCAGTCTGATGTTCAGGTCCCCGTGTGCTTTCCTCCGTCCGCTGCCGCCTGCTGTTTGGAGCCGCCTGCAGCCGTTTCCTTAACCGTGGGGATTTTTTTTCCCCCTCCAGTTTCGATGGTCCTTCGGAGTTTCTGTACCCCGCTGGTCGCGTTTCAGTTTTGGGGGATGCTTCTCTCTTTCCTAGCTACACCAAGCACGCTTTTTCTAAGTTTCTTCTTGACTTTTTAAGGGAGTTGATGAGGAGACATTGTGCAGTGCTGTTACTCAGTCACCATCTTGACCAGAAGCCTTAATAAGCTTTAATTATGTTATTAAAAATTAGAAATACTCTAGTATAGCACAACTTGAGATTTCCTCAGACTAGTATCTTTCCAATTATGTTACATATAACAACAGGTAATCAGGGCATTAATTTATTCATTTTGACAAAAGAAGGATAGAATTCCTAGGCTAAATTATTTTGGAAAATATGGATCAGACAGGCTGATTCTTGGAAGATTTCTCTGAGTTCTTTTAATGCCCACAGAAACTGCCAATCTGAGCAGAGCATTTCCTGTACTGTACTGCTCAAGCCAAATTCCTCCCTCGACTCCCTTTCCTGTAGACCGTTTTGGCCCATTCTGTGGAGCACTGTTCCACAACATCTGATGTATATCTGTTCCTGAGTAAAATTCACTGGTCCCTCGCAGAATGAATGTAAAAAATAGACAGTGGGGATGAGAAATCTCAATAAAGTGATTATGTACACCCAGCTACAAGTCTGGGGCTCTGTGTTTTCCCACTAAGTAGGTGAAGATGTTCTAATGGATTCATAGGTATTTAGAGAAACCAAAGTGGAAATAATAATCTTAAAATAATAATAATTTTAGGAAGTGAGGCATACAGGGTATTAGGTGAGCTAGGCTAGAAAAGAAATACAGCCTTTGTTAAGGCAGAAGTTATGTGGAATTAAGAATGGAGCTGGAGTAAAACATAAGATATTTTCCAGGCTGGGTATATGTGTGGTCTTGCTAAAATATAATATCACAATGCCCAGCCCTACCTGCTAGGGTGACTTCACTCTCTTCTGTTAAGCTTCTTCCAACCCTCTAATGATAGCAGTGGAAGCAGGTGGACAGCACCACAGCTGTGGGGCACACCCCCGCCCCAGTGCCCATATGTTATATCCCACAGCTCCTCACTGGGCAGACATACACACCCAGGGACGTGCATGCCAGCATAGCCTGTCTCAGCAAAACCCCAAGAACTACCTGAGGAGGAGTCTGGCTACATCAGCTTGGCAGATGCACAGCAAGACGGAATGCAGCTCTTTTAAAAGTGTATGTGCATGTGCTGATACAGAAATATATCCAAGATACATGGTAAAGCAGGAAAACAAAAAATAACAAGGTGCAAAAAACATGATCTGGTTTTAGTACCAAAGAAAAAAGTAATACATTTATGCTTGTCTTGATTGATCTGGAAAGATTTAAGAACAACTCTTAAAGGAGTTTGACTCTGGAGGAAGGTCTGGAGTTGGCAATGGAAGACTTAACTTTTAAGCAAATTTAGGCTGTGTTAAAGGTTTACCTTGTTATCTGTTCAGTATTCAAAATAAACTAGAATTAGCACACATCTGTCTTGCCTTCAGCTTTGGAAAAAAATATAAAGAAACGATGTATCATGTGACTGAGACAGAAGTAGACAGTCATGATGTTTTGAGAACTATAAGGGCATCCTGCTATCTCAAGCAGTGTCCCCACGTTGCTACTTCTGACACACATCAGTGAAATGAAATCAGTCTTCACCAAAATCACGCCCCAGGGTGACTTTCCTCAGATAAAGGGTGCTGTCGGCACAAGGCAGTGAGTCCTACCAAGGCTCCATCCTGACTCCAAGCTCCAAGAAAAGTGTTTTTATATATACTCTTTGAATCTTTTTGTTACCACTGGATTTCTTAAATTAGGAAATCAGAAATTTTAAAGGCACATGTCTTAGTTGTTTTCTTGGTGTTGAGACAGAACACCCAACATCCACAGCTTAAGGGAGGAAAGTTTTATTTTAGCTCACAGTTTCATCAGGTCACAGTCCATCCATGGATAAAAGCATGTGGCGAGAGGGAGAACAGAAGTTGGGTTGTTCACAGCACTGTGGATATGGAGCCAAGTGAGGAAGGAAGGGCAGAGCTACCCTTCCAGGTCTTCTCACAGTAATTTGCCCTGCCTGAGCCAAGCCCCAGTGTTTCACCCCCTGCAATTAGGCCCCACCCCAGAGCCAAACTGTAACAGCATGGAATGTTAGTTTTTTTTTTAATGATAAAAGAAAATACTCTGTGCTAAAGTAATTAGCATTGGTTTGAAGCAATAGACAGATATGTAGCAGTGGTTAAATATACTGATGACCAGACCCAGCTTCTGTGGCACTTAACCCTAACGTAACAGCTCGTCATGACATTTCCCTGTTTCCTGCACGAAGATGTGTGCAGCCAGCTAAAAAAATGCTAGCAGTTTGCCCCAAATCTTAAAAATATGCATTCAAATCTTAAAGTAATGATTAGGATTTTAAGATTAAAGAATATTTTTTAAACCATTGCAAACATGCACACATGTGGCTCATGATCTTATTCTTTTCTCAAACATAACATTTACTGTCTTAATCATTTTTAACCATACAGTTTAGTAATGTTAAATACACTCCCCTCATCCCACAGTCTGTCATCTTCAGTACTCTTTTTGCCTTGCAAAATTGAGGTTCTGTATCCATTAAAACTTGGCATCTGATGTCACCAAAGTCCCCAGAGAAAAGGAAACAACAGAAAGAGGAGAATGAACAGACAGGAGAGTGATTCAAGGAAACAATACCAAGGCATCATAAAGATGGCAGGGCACAGCAAACATATCTGCATAATATCCTCAGGGTTTGTGGTCTTAACTTGCCTATCAGAAGACACAGACTGGCAGACTGGATCAAAAAGCAAAACCCCACAATTTGCTGCTTACAAGAGATACACTTTACCCATAAGGAAATATGCAGACTGAAAATAGAAGTCTGGTATTTAATCATGTAACGGGACCCAAGAAACAAGAAGAAGTAGCTATACTATTCTCAGACACATCAAACTTCAAGCCAAAACAGATCAGGAGGGAAAAAGATGGACACTATATTACTAGCTAAGGGAACAATACAACAGGAAGAAATCCTAATCATTAATATATATGCTCCCAATTCTTGAGCACCCAATTATGTAAAACAAATACTATTAGACATAAAACGACATGTAGGCCCCAATATAGGCATAATAGAGGACTTTAATACTTTACTATCACAGATGAGTAAGTCAAACAGACAGAAAATCTACAAAGAAATACTTCAGCTAAATGACACTGTGGAAAACTTGGATTTAATAGATATTCATAGAGTGTTTCACCCAATATCAACAGAATACACTTGCTTCTCAGCAGCACATGGGATATTTTCTAAACTAGACAATATTATAGGCCATAAAAATGCTTAACTACGTACAGAGGAGTTGGATTAATTCCTTGCTTACTGTCAGATTATAGTGCAATAAAACTGGAAGTCAATATCAAAAGAAACAACAGAAAATATACAAATGCATGGAGACTAAATAACTTACTACTGAACAAACAATGGGTCACAGAAGAAATCAGAGAAGAAATGGAAACTTCCTAGAGTTAAAACAATGAAGGAAGTGCATCATACCAGAACCTAAGAGACCAGTGAAAGCATTCCTGAGAAGGCAATTCATAGTCATAAATGTACACATCAAAAGGACAGAACAATCTCAAATAAGCAATCTAATGAACGAAGTACCTCAAAATTCTAGAAAAACAAGATCAGTCTAAACCAAAAAGTAGTAGAAGAAAAGAAATTAAAAAGATCAAAGCAGAAATTAATGAAATTGAAACAAAAATATCAGCAAATCAAAGAGCTGGTTCTTTGAAAGAATAAACAAGATTGATAAACCTTTAGCTAAACCAAGAGAAGGATAGAAAAATTCACATGAATGAAATTAGAAATGAAAAGGGTGAAATTACAATGGGCACTATAGAAATTCAGAAAATTATAAGGAACTGTATTGGACACTTATATTCTGTCAGATTAGAGAAATGTAAAGAAATGGATGGCTTTCTAGATACATACAAAGTACCAAAATTGAACCAACAAGACATAAAAACCTCGAATAGCCTCATTGGTCACACAGAAATTAAAGCAGGAATAAAGTCTCTATCCACAAAGAAAAGTCCAGGACCAGATGGATTCACAGCAGAATTTTTTCAGTATTTAGGGAAAGAACTAACTTCAATGCTGCTCAAACTGTTTCATGAAGTTAAAAGAGATGGAACACTACCAAACTCATTTCTGGTGGCTAGCATCACCCTATTGTGAAGAGTAGACAAAGAATTAACCAGGAAGGAAAATTATAGACCAATTTCCTTAATGAGTATAGATCCAGGCATTCTCAATAAGATTCTGGCAAATAGAATTTAGCAAGTTCAAGAAAATCACACATCATGGGATTTCAAGTGGGCTTCATTCCTGGGATGCAAGGCTGGTTCAACATTCATAAATCACTCAGTGTAATACACCACATCAACAAAAGCAAGAAGAAAAACCACATGATAATCTCAGTTGATTCAGAAAAGGCCTTTGATAAAATCCAACATCCATTCATGATAAAAAAAAAATCCCAAGGAAAATAGATATAGAAGGACCTTACCTCAAACTGCTAGAAACCATATATGCCAAATCTACTGCAAATATCATAGTAAATGGGGAGAAATTGAAAGCATTCCCCCTTAAATCAGGAACACGACATGGCTGTCCACTCTCACCACTCCTGTTCAACATAGTCCTTGAAACTCTTGCCATAGCCATTAGGCAAGAAAGTCAAATAAATGGAATTACTTTAGAAAGGAAGTCAACCTGTCCTTATTTGCAGATGATAGGATTATCTACATAGAAGATTCCAAAAACTCTACTATGAAACTCTTGGAAATTATAAATTTAGCCAAATTGCAGGGTACAAAATCAGTACCAAACAATCAGTAGCATTTCTCTACACTAACAATGAATTTACTGAGAAAGAGCTCAGAAGAATAGTTCTATTCTCAGTAGCCTGGCAAAAAATAAAATACCTAGGAGGGAAACCTAACCAAGAAAGTGAAGGACCTATATAAAGAGAACAATGTTATAATGAAGAAAGAAGTTGAAGAAGACATCAGAAAATGGAAAGACATCCCTTGTTCTTGGATAGGCAGAATTAGTACAGTCAAAAATGACTGTACCACCCAAACTGATATACAGAGTTAATGCAGTTCCTATCAAAATACCAAGAATTTTTTTTCACAGAACTTAAAAAAATTATTAAATTCATATTGAACCAAAGGAGACATAGAATAGCCGAAGCAACCCTGATTAACAAGACAAAGGCAGGAGGCATTATGATTCTGGACATCAAGTTATACTACAAAGCAATAGTTATGAAAACAATATGGTACTGGTAGAAAAACAGACAAGTGACCAGTGGAATAGAACTGAGGATGCAGAGACAAACTCAGATAGCCTCAACTACCTGATCTTTGATATGGGAGCCGAAAGCATGCACTGGAAAAAGGATAGCTTCTTCAACAAATGGTGCTGGAAAAATTGGACATCCTCATGCAGACCTAGACATACACCTGTCACCATGCACCAAAATTAAATCAAAGTGGGTCAGAGACCTAGATATTACAACTGAAACACTGAATCTTCTGGAAGACGAATTAGGCAAAAATGCAAGATACAGATGTTAGCGAAGACTTTTTTAACAAGACACCAAAAGCAAAAGAAATAGCCCCAGAATTAACAAATGAGACTATTTCAGATTTATAAGTTTCTGCACAGCAAAGAAGATTATCAGCAGAGTAAAGGGAGAACTGATAGAATGGGGGAAAATATCCACCTCAGATGTGAGGCTCATAACTAGAATATACCAGGAACTGAAGACAAATAAGCCCCTCAAAATCTAAGATCCGATTGAAAAATGGGCAACAGAGATGAATAGGCAGTTCTTAGATGAAGAAGTTCAAATGGCCAATAAATACATGAAAAGGTGTTCAACATTCTTAGCCATTAGAGAAATGCAAATCAAAACATCACTAAGATATCATCTAGTTCCAGAGAGAATGGTATATATCAAGAACTCTAACCAAAATCAGTGCTGGTAAGGCTGTAGGGAAAAAACCCTCCTGCACAGCTGGTGGGAATGTAAACTGGTACAACCACTTTGGAAAGTAGTACGGAGAACTCTCTAAAGACTGGAAATGAATATCCCTTTGATCCAGCGATATCTCTCTTGGGAATATTCCCAAAAGAGTTAAAAACACCATGTAACAGAGATACATGTACTCCCATGTTCATAGCAGCACAACTAACAATAGCTACAACTAACAATAGCATCTACAGACCAATGGATACACAAACTGTGGTATTTATACACAGTGGAATACTACTGGTTTATAAAGACACATAGGTTTGAGACTTCGGTAGGTAAATGGAGGCAACTTGAGACCATCATCCTCAGTGAAGTGAGTCAGAGGCAGAAATTTAAATATCAGATGGCTTCTGTAGTACAAGAAACCCTGATCACAATATTTCAGAGAACTGATTGGGGAGAATAATGTGAACAAGTGGGGAGGGTCAGGGATTAGGAGTGTCAAAAAGGGAGAGGGGAAGGATTTGTAATTTTGCTGTGATACGTTATATGCACAAAATACTCAAGATCGGTGTAAATATTGTGTATTATATATATACATATTAATAAAATGTGGGAAAGATAAAGTTATCAAAAAATTGGCGTCTGTTCTTCCCAACCCCAGCCACCATTCCCCTTCGTGACTCATGAGTACAATTGTTCTAAGTAGTTCCTACAAGGGGTGACCAAAACCTAGTCAGTGCTAATTGCAAAAATGTGTTTCAGTAAGACACATTGCCACTGATCCCTCTCAAAGTACTGCCCCTTCTTCTAACACATTTTGCCCTCTTCTGACACACTCACCCCCCAGTTCTTGCCATGTTCTATCGAAGTCCTTTTTCATGAATATTTTCACAAGACGTGATTGAAATTACAGTGAAAGCTGCTGCTGAGTGCCAACCAACAAAAGGGCTATCGTGTAAAAACATTGCGACGCGTCTTACCTGCTTTATTGACTGGACCTGGCACCATGCAACTTCTGCTCTTCCTTAGAGTCAAAGTGACTATTGAAAGTAAAAATTTTGAATCAATTCAGGTAGCCATGACAGTGCATCTAAAGACACTCATGAAAGAAGACTTTCAAAACTGCCCAGAAAGTGGCAGAAGGGGCTGGAGTCACAGCACAGTGGTTAGAGCTCTTGCCTGGCTAGTGTAAGGCTTTCAGTTCGATTTCCCAGCACCCAATAAGCTGGGCCTGGTGGTATATGCCTGTAATCACTCAGAAAGTCTGAAGCAGGAGGATTGCTGTATGTTCAGGGCCTGTATGGGTTTCATATTTAGTTCAGGACTAGCCTGGACTACAGAGACTCCATTTCAAAAAAGGGGGGAGAGATCATGGCGAAAAGCGGTGGAATCAGTGTGTTTTGAGTAAGGGGGAGTATTTTGAGGGCATTAATGGCAACATGTCCTTTACTGTAATCAAGTTTTAAAGTGTGAACATTAACCATAATTTTGATCATACCTTGCATAAGGGACATCACATAGTACTTGTCCTTGGTGTCCCTAAGTTTTTTGCATATTGTAGTGTGCATCCAAGTCGTAATTCCTTTCCATGGGTTAAAACATTCCATTACCTCCATAGACCACATTTGGTTGACCTGCCCCTCTGTTGATGGCCACTGGGGTTATTTCCATGCCTGGCTACAACATGGGTGTGCAGAGCTGTATTCTTCATGGAGCATCTGTCTGTGTTTTGCTCTCAGGCCCAGACACATGGGAAGTGGCCCGTGAAGTGGTATGCCCCTGAGTGTATCAACTACTACAAGTTCTCCAGCAAGAGCGATGTCTGGAGCTTCGGGGTATTGATGTGGGAAGCATTCTCCTACGGGCAGAAGCCGTATCGAGTGAGTCATTTTTTTTTTTTTTTTGTGGTTTTGAGAATTGAACCCAGGTTCCTAACACTGAGCTATGTCCCACGTCCTTTTTTATTTATTTTGAAATAGGCCCTGCTAAGCTAGTTAATGTGATTTAAAAGCTCCCGTATGTTTTGTGTGTGTTAGGAGATGAAGGGAAGTGAAGTTTCCAGCATGCTAGAGAGAGGGTATCTGTAGTGTCCACCACAGATGTGAGAGATGATGAACCCAGACTGGGTGGTCCAAGCTGGGTTTGAGTTTAGGAGCTGCCGCCTCAGCATCACAGAGTCGGGATTCCACACATACACTGGCCCAGGGAGCTGTTCTTAGCACCGTGCTTCCTCATGTTTTTTTTTTTTTTTTCTTTCACATTTACCTGAACGTCGTGAGATCTGGTATATCCTCCAAGTCTTTCATAATCTTTTGACTTTGGGCAATTAACCTGACATGGATTTGCCTTAAGCTACAATAAAATAAAATAAAATAAAATAAAATAAAAAAGACACTTGTTACTAGCTTAATAGTGTGTATTTTCAGGCTAGAGGAATAGCACAGTGGCTAAAGCACTTGCCTAGCAAGTGCAAGGCTCTGGGTTCAATTTCCCAGCACTACATAACTGGGCATGGTGGTGTATACCTGTAATCCTAGCACTCGGGAAGCTGAGGCAGGAGGACTGCCATGAGTTCAAGGCCAAACGGGACTACAAATTGATTTCTAGACCAGTCCGATTACAGAGTGAGACCTATCTCAAAAAAGTGTGTTTTTTCATCTAGTATTATGTGGATAGATAAGCATACCCAGACTATCCTTAAATAGAAATGATTATTGAATGCATCAAATTTAAAGCCTAGTTATATTGCTCTAAATTAAAAAAAATACCAAAAAGGCACAGATTCTGGGATGCCACGTAATAATATTTAACATATGAAGCATAGCATGAAGCCAGTTTCCCAGCTGGAGAATTGACCAAATACAAGAAGAGCCCCTTCCTGTTCCTCTGTATGCGTGACCTCTCCATGCTGAGTCCCCTGGAGCCTCCAGCATCGTGGATGATGAGTTCCTAGCTGTGTACCTTGCGTAACTAAGACTGCAAAGTGTATGCTACTTTGTATGCTGGGGGTGGGGGTGGTAGGGAGGCTGATGTTTTGTTTTCTTGACTACATAATGTTTTAAAAGCGCCTGTGCATTTTGTGTCTCAGGGGATGAAAGGAAGTGAAGTTACCGCCATGCTGGAGAAAGGGGAGCGGATGGGGTGCCCTCCCGGCTGTCCACGAGAGATGTATGACCTGATGAACCTGTGCTGGACATATGAGTGAGTACCCAGCACTTCTTGCGGTGGATACAAAGGCTTTGAAAGCCAGTGGAATGGCTGAGAATAGGGAAAAGCATGAATTCTATCTTTTTATGCATCAGCCAGGATGCCCCTTCTAAATAAATAATGACAGGAACAGATATAGTCGTGTCATTTAGCAACAGGGACATGTTCTAAAAAAAGGAATTTTTGGGTGGCTTTGTCAAAGCAGTGTAGCATACTTACATGATCTGAGATGGCTGTGTCACTAGGCAATGCGATCTTAAGGACCACTGTGTAAGGAATGACTCATCTCAGTCATTTGGAGTAGTTGCCCCTTCTGACATGTTTTGGCAACTGCCCTGAAAGCAGCCCTGATGCACATGTATGAATCTATGGTCCAGAGATCCTCCTGATCACATGCCAGCATCAGAGGTCCAGGGACAGTGGCTCAGGACTGCCATGTAACTCTTTCCCAGGAGTCCAACCTGGGTAGGCATGGAAGCCTCATCCCTGGTTCTCAGGGGCAGCGCATTTCCCTCCCCACAGAGCTGCCCTGTATGTGAATTGAGGAGAAAGTCATGTGTTCTGTGAGCATCAACTGCGCTGTGACAGCAGACAGGGGTGCCCTGTGGCCTCTGTACCAAGGGCTAGTGGCTTTTCAGGAAGTGCTTCAAGAATGCTGGCCAGTAGAAAGCTCTAGGGGAAACCAAGTCATTTGATGCATTTGACAAAATTACCCATTTTGGTTCTGCAGAAACGACTCTGCTATTGTACTAGTAAGTGGTCTCGATTCCTAGGCATATGCCATGGCCATTTTCTGGTGTCTGGCTGAACCGGAGGGAATCATGGTTGTTATAAATCAAGATGATCGAGTGTGGACAGTTGTAAAGTTTAGCCTCAGGTTCTGTTCCATTTATAGGCACTTTATGCATTTACATGATAACCAGAAGTCTTGCAAAGTAATTTCTCAGTGAAGGTAGTGTCTCAAGTACCCCTGGGTTCCACATGGACAAATTTAACCAGCTGTGGAACATACCTATTTAAAAATACAACTCTACCTAACATGTAAAGATTTTTTTCTTGTTACCATTTTCTTCTACAAGACAGTCTTAACAATTCCATAGCATTTATATTGTCTTATTCATTGTATATTGGAGGATGTGCAAAAGTTATATGAAAATGGCATGCCGTTTTATAGAAGGAACCTGGACATGCATGAGTTTCCCATAGATAAAGTCTCCTATAGATACAGAGGGACTGTACTCGCATCCAGCTGACCCATAAGTTAGGCTTATGGTAGAGAAAACAGAGATGTTTGTCTAGACATCACAAATGCCTAAAAGCTTTAACCCGTGGTTTACCTACAACAGCACCTCAGCTGCTAACAGCAAGGCCCTACCATATTAAGTACAATATTAAACCTGATTCTCTGCCTTGACCATGATAGCTACAACTTTTAATAAGAGCCCATATCAGCAGCCCATATTCAGAAAATCCAGAGCCATAGTTGGAGCTCGGGAAGGGGGATGTACAGTTATGTCCATATTTTTGCTCTTAGAAAGACTATGAGTCTAATGTGAATGTATCTGTGACATATTGGTCATCTTGGTGTCCTTGGACACCTTCTGTTTCCTAGAATCAGCAGACAGCCTCTGAATCAGGGGTGAATTATCTGAGCTTTGGTGAAAAACTTCTCCACCTTCAGGGTAGGCAGGAATCCCTAGGAATCTGGTTCAGATGCAGATTTGGATTCTGTAGGTTTGGAGTGGGATTGAACTGCATCTATTTCTAAGTCACCCCACTGCTTGGGCACAGGGACCTATATTATGCCACCAGGGGGTGCTGGAAGTCCCTGGTGTGTGAGTGTGTGTGTGCGTGTGCGCTTTTACACAAGCACGTTGACTAACGTTTATACTGCCTCTTGACTTTCAGTGTGGACAAAAGGCCTGGATTTGTGGCAGTGGAACTGCGTCTGCGCAATTTCTACTATGATGTAGTTAACTAACAGCTCTGTAGCTGCCTTCCATCAGATGAGCAAGCTCAGGAAAGTGCATCTAATAGAGAAGCCATCCTGTCATGGAGCAGCCTGGTAACTCACTAGGCAAAGTCTGCCCTTGCATTTACCCTCCGCAAAGCAAACCCAGACCCAGGAGAGCGACAGACCCACTGGATTATCTGCTTTGCTTGTCTGTGTAATTTTCATGGCCACTTTTTTAAGGATCTGTTTCCAAATTTCCAAATTCTTTATGCCAGTGCAGCTCTCTGGGTGTCAGACTACAGTGTCCCCACAGGCCTGGAGGACGATACCGGCCTCTCTTCCAGCTCAACATTTTCACAGTGACCGAGGATGTGGGGAGCTCTGGACTTCTGAGATGGAGGGAAGTAAGGGACAGAAGAGAGGGGAGGACAGCGCTGTCTGTAGCTGTAGCAGGTCATTGACAACTGCCAGACTGCTCCCTGGCCACAGAAAAACTGCCAAATGAGAAAAGCACCACCAGGCCTAGAAAAAAAATAAGAAAAAAATCAAGCTTGACCAGTGCAGTTTCTAAGCAAGTAGCCAATTAAAGAAATAATAAAACGTCTAGATACTGCTTTTGCTGTATGTTACAGGATCGAAAAACAACCTAGCAAGAACTTTTTTCCTTTCTCTTGGTGGTCCTGGGGAGTCCAGCCCCAGGCTTCAAACTGAGCTATTTCCCCAGTTTATTTTAATTTTGTTTTTAAGACAGAGTCTATGTAAGTTGCAAAGTTCTCCAGGCTGGGCTTGAACTTGCGATCTTCCTGCTTCAGCCTCCCAGAGTCCTGGAATTACAAGAGAACTTAGGGCTGCTGGGATACCCTGGCTTTGGCTCCCATACCCCTGATCCCCTGTCTTGCAGACCATTTTGAAAACTGCTTTCATATGCCTGTACAGGATCAGTGGGGAAAGCTCTGTGTGAACTCTGACTGGGGGAGGTCAGCTACCTCCTGCATGTCTGACCAAGGGCAGTGGGTGCAGAGCTGTCATCTGCTGAGCGTGGGCCAAACTTCCTGTCTTCTACTGAAAGTTTACAGTCAGAATTCCATCCTTGTCTAAATCACTAATGCAGGATGCATAGTCTGTCTGCTGTTATAACCAGACACCTGAGATTGGGTAATTTATAAAGAAAACAAATTTGTCTTCCATAGTTCAGAAAGCTGGGAAGTCCCTTATCAAGGTGGCTGTGTCTTGGCAGGGCTTGCTCACTGCATCATGGCGTAGGACATGACATGGTAAGACAAAGCAAGCATCCAACTACGGTCTCTCTCCCCTTCTGAAGAAGTCACTGATGCCATCATGGCCTCACCTGACTTTAATCGCCTCCCAAAGGACCCACCTCCAGCTGCAATTAGGGTGAATTTGGGGATTATGTTTCCAACACATGGGCCTGGGGACACGTGTATACTGGAGCACAACCAACATGGTGAGCAGAGGCATCCCAAGGAGTTCCTCGAGAGTTTCAGATCATGATAAACCCACAGGATCTGAGCCTCTCTGCAAGTAGACCTCACTGTGAGGGACTTTGGGGTTATAGAAGCAAGTCCTAGGAATTCTCTGTTAGATCCTAGCATTAATGTTTGGCCTTATACATACCTTCACCTACCGGTATTAGTTCATCCGAGGCTTGTGAAGATTAAAGAGCTGTGTAGTTGTCATTGTCCTGCCAGTAGATGCATGTAGATGTTATTTTCACACCTGTGGCATTTCAGAACACATGCCTGGTTGTGGGGATAGACGAGGGCCTTCTCCCAGCAGAGGGGACCACAGCAGGAGAAAGGGGCGGTTGGTACATTTGCCTTTCTGGAAGAAGATGTGGGTCACTCCTTAGTTGAGGAATTTTTAGAAATCACTTCCACATTTTGAGTTGTTCTATTTGACAGTTTAATTGTATTGCTAAAGAAAAGATCCCTGTGTTCTGAACTCATAATGCAGATTTTTTCAGAACATATCTAAGGTCCCTGAAATTACCAAGATCAGTGGCATAATTTCAGCTGATTGGGCCATGACAAACCAGGCATCCTAGGAGGAAGACTTGGGTGTGCTGGGCTGGGGCAGTGGTACTCACGTCAGAGAGGCCCTGATGCTGAGCTGGTGAGCCCACCTGCCTTCGCTCCGGAGTGTGTCCCTGATAACAACTACTGCCTGCAGGAATAAGGGGCCGTGTGTGGGGTGGCTATGTGAGACCCTTCCTGACTTCCTTATGTGATCTGGCTGCTTTAACAGCGCCTTCCTTCTCAGGAGTTTAGGGCTGACACACTAGCCATGTAGACATCTAGACCTGCCTGGAGTCTTGCCCTCCTGCAGGGGGCCTCCCAGCCAGTCCACCAATTCTTCTGTTCTAGAATGATCTCTGGGGGTGGGGTGAGGGGTGGGGAAAGAATGATCTCTGGTCCTCTCCCATTGGGAGAGCTGGCTCCTGTGTGCAGAAATCCTGCTGTGATTAGCATGATCAAGTCTTGCCTTGTGAAAATTGTGCCCTGCCCTCACAATTAATTCTCTGTTCTCTGGAGACAGAAGAGGGCAGACAGGGAAAGGCAGCCTCCCTGAAGAAGGCACCACACTGGAAAGGGCTGCCTCTGAGAGGCTGGGGAAGGCCTCCCTTCGGGACCTCCAGATCTTCTCACCTCTCTTTACTCAGAACAGGGCTTGTCCCAGCCACTCTCCTCTCTGGTCCTCCTTTAGCAGGGCAGAGAATCATCTCTGCTACCCTGACATCCTTCCTTGACTGCGGATACCACAGACAACTCATATCCCAGCAGGACCCCGTGTCTCTCCAGCAAAAACATCCTTTTGTAGTTAAAATCATGGGGTATGTGTTTTCATTCCAGCATGTCCTGCCCACTGTCCATCACTCAGTCCTCCTTTTATTTGTTGGACAGTGACTTCAAGCAGGTGTGCATTGATGGCTGCCTCATGTCACCTGGATTTCCACCTACAGAGGTGATAACCATGTTGTCAGTTCTCTCAGCCTCCCACAGAACTCCCTCCACCAGCTAATAATATAATGTGCCTTCTGTTATTTCAAGAGTTACATTTTGTCTCTAGCCATTTTTCACACTGACTTTTGATAAACATTTTTAAGTTAGTTTTGTGATGACTCTGGTGGGAATTATTGGAATGAGATGAGCTACTATCAGATAGTGTTAAAGAGCATTGTCAGGTATTTTGTGAGCATGTTTTGTGAAATGCTGAGGCCCCTGCTGTCTTGTAAATGGAAGACATAAGCAGGCCCTTGGAAATGGCTCTGAGCCCCTGCCACACAGAAAGTGGAGCCCCTCAAGGAGGGCCCCATCCTGCCAGGGAGGTCTGTGTCCTCTGCTCTTGGGCTAGGGATCTGCCAATTGGCATCATTAGTCCACACCTTACACTAATAGAGTGTGCCCGGGAAGCCTCTGATGGGTCCAGAGCCCACACGTGGTTGTGAGTTTTGCCTTCTCCATGAAAAGCAGTGGGGTACACAAGGAAAGTATTCCAGAGCTCCAACTTCTCCTGTATAAACATATACAGCGTACATGTACAAGCATGCAGGCCTGTCCATATATGTTCACATGCATGCATGTGCACATCAGGCATGCACACACATGTTGTGTTTACACACATGCACAGTATGTGCACAAAAGATGCACACATAAATGCATGTGTGCATCCACATGTGTACAAACATAAGTGTGTATGCATGTGTACACATGTACATGCACACTGAAATACATGTGCCACATCTTACAGATATGCCCACCACACACCCAAAATGCTATATACAAACACTGCACAAACATACACAAACCACGTAATAGCAAAACACACATATCCCATTTAACGTTATTCCAAATTACCACATGAAAATCAGTGTGGAGTAATCATGCCTCCTAGAGCCACCCTCATGTGTGCTTCCCTTCTCCCCTGCCCTCTCTGGGTCCCGCCTTGGAGTGACTCAGCCATAGGTTCCTTCCTAACTTCCCAGGCTCCTTTGCTTCTTTTGAGCCATGTAGAAGATAGGAGAGCAGTTGGAGGGGTTGGTGACCAATAGGTGTCCTTATGCTTCTTGGCAGAGGGCCAGGTGGGTCGTGCTCTTCTGTAACATCCTCCAGGGATTCTATATGTGTGTGTGTTATGTCTGTGGGTGCTGTATGGGGGGGGGTGTCTATAGTGTCTATATGTGTGTGCCTGTGTGTGGTAGTTGTATGTGTGTAGTGTGCATGTCTCTGTATGTGTCTCTGTGTTACGTTCCTATGTGTTTATGGTGTGGGTATCTCTGCATATATATGCCTGTATATGTATGGTGTGTGTCTCTGTACGTGTGTGTCACTGTATGCATGTATAGGCATGTGATGTTTGGATGTGCGGAGTGTGTTTGTCTTTGTCTATACGTCTGTGTATTATGTTTCTGTATGTTTGTGGTATGTGTGTCTCTGCATATGTGTTTCTGTATATGTATGGTGTGCATGTCCCTGCATGTGTGTGTCACTGTAAACACATGGTTGTGTGTGATGTTTTCATGTGTGGAGTGTGCATGTCTTACAGTGTATGTGTCTCTGTATACATGTGTGCAGATTTGTGCGGTATGTGTGTGATAAATGTCTCTCATGTGGAGTGTGTCTTTCATGGGTGTAGTGTGTGTCTCTCATGTGTGAAGTGTGCATGTCTCATGTGTGGAGTGTGCGTGTCTCTCATGTGTGGAGTGCACGTGTGTTTGTGTGTGAATATCTATAGGTATGTGGGGTGCATCCTTTCATAGACAACTCTCCCACCTCTCTCAAGGTCTCCCAGGTGTGCAGCGGATGGCGAGTGCGTAGACACATGAATTGTGATAGACACTGGCTGGACAGTTCACAGAGCTTGGAGTATCAGCAGCTGCGGCAGCCAGGATGGCTCTGCCCAGGCTCCAGGCCCCGCCATGTGGATGGCAGAGCAGGAGTTTTCCCAGTGCTCTGGGCCACTGTGGTTCTATTAATAGGAGACGTGAAGGCGGAACAGATTTCAGTAAACACAAAGGTTATGTTATTCATACACGTCACTTGAGGGTCACATTAGAGTCTGGGTATCACTGACTTCCTCTATCCCCATCCTCAGCAGACAGTGCCCCACTGAGAACTCAGGTCGCAGAACACTCAACTGGAGCCGTCTGGCCACATAAGACTGGGCTGCTCCTCCAGCCCTTGTACCGTGTGAAGGACGTCACGGTACAAATGCTCAGAGTGCAGCTCTGCCAGCTGTGGTAGGCTCAACGCAGACGATGCTCCTTCCGAGCACTTCGTGGGAGAACTTGCGTTTGCATGGTATTCTAGAGGTTACAAAGTCTTCTCAGGTATATTTCCTATTTTAAAAACAAAAACAGTTATCTTTTGAAATAGCTATTATCATCCTCTAAATAAAAAAGCCACGACTCAAAGACAGCATACAAAAATAAAAAGCAAAGCAGTCAACCCGGTTTTCTTTGTGTAACACCGCTGGCTGTCAGGCCTGATCAGCCATTAGAATCAGCAGTGCAGCAGTGTGGATTCCCAGGTCCGGTTCCAGGGAACTTGGTATAAATTGTCTAGTTTGGGACCCAGGATTGCGCAAAATGTTCTCATCTATATAGATCATATATAGACTTTTCTTGTCATTATTCCCTAAGGTTTATAGTAAACAAATCTTACATTGCATTACAAGTCATCTATAGTACAAGGAGGACGAGTGCAGGTTCTACGCAGTTGCCATGCACACCTACCCAAGGTGCTCTCCAGCCCAAGATCCATCTGGGCATAGGGACGGCATCTTGTTGAGGCCAGCTCCTGGTGGCACCTGGCTGGCATGCAGTGTGAGAGCCTCAGAAGATACTATGTGGTGGTGAAATCAAGCCAAGTGATCATCCCCCAGCATCCTGTTACAATGATGAGATATTGCTACAGACCAAAACTGCTTCCCACGCAGAGCTCTGGAACCCAGTGTACGAATCCCCATCCCTGGTGCCCGCTTATTTCTGAAGCCCCAAGACCAGAGGGGCCGAGTTCGGCCCTATGGAACTTCAGTGGACCTCGTGAGTCTGAGTTTCCATGGGAGAAGATTATCTTCAGGGTAACTCCAAGAGTAGGTAGTAGTAGAATATTTACCCTACTTCTCCTTTGGGATTCCCCTATAGCTGCCTTGTCAGTGGGAGGGGGCTTAATGTGGGCCTTCTGCTAGAAAAGAAGGGGGAAGTTTGCAGTGACTCTTCCGTGAAGCTCAGCACACAAGATTTAGGGAGTTGATAGCTCAGAAAATCAGAGCCCTCACAGCGCCCACTAGGTGGCAGCCGACACTTGGGAAAGAGCTCTCCACCCACCAGCAGGAAATGGAGCCACTACTCCCTAACTTACCTGCGTATTTTTACAAAAGAGACACCAAATGAACACGCTACTTAATGGAAGTCACATTTCAATAGGTGCAGAAGTAATGTATTAAATGAGTTATGTGCAATGTCAGAGTTCTATTTAGAGTAGAAATTTTTAATCTTCGTCGAAGTATTGGCCTATGGGAAGGGATTTATTTAAATGGGTTTCCTTCTGTACTCCTTTTCAAATTCCACTTGACACCTTTTTATTTCTGCTATTGTGTCATTAAAATGTTGAGGTCTTTGGTCACCAAAAGTGGAATACAGAAGATTAGTGAGAAAGGGACCCCTTATGCAGACTTGCTGGTCTCCAGCCAGCATCCTTTGACTTTGAGGAACAGAAGGTCACACTATCTGGAGATGGCCTTCCAGGCTCCATGAGGGCTCAGGCCTCCTTAAGGGGAGCTTGAATAGCCCAGGCTTTTGATGAAAGCAAATTGTAAAGACAAAGTCACAAACTTGTGTGTGACTTGCCTAGTATGGTTTAGAGAGCTCAGCTTGACAGATGAGAGGCTAGCAGATAATAAAGGATCCCATCTCTCTAATCCAACCTGCAGTTTCTAGGTGAGGAAACTGAATTTAAAAAAAATCCGAGGAAGACCAGATGTCGGCTGAAGCCATGGTTTTGGAACTTCGCTCTGTTTCCAGCCTTTTCCAGGCTATGGCTCATCAGCCCCGCTGAGGAAACCCCAAAACAGCATCAGCTCATGTCTCTTCTTGATTTGCAGACATGAGTCAAAGCCACAGACGAACCACCTTCTTGACACATCCAAGAAAATATTCGTGAAATGTCAAAAAAGCGACACTCCTGAGCAGTGGAAATGTATGTATTGCCACATATTTATTCTCTCATGTCCTTTCATTAACTCACAGTAAGACAGTGCCAAGTGGGCAGAGGGACTGACTTGGGCTTATTGCTGTGAAGACAGACATGTCACCCAGTGTTCCATACAACCACCCCTGGCTCTCCTGGGAGATTTCCTTCCCATGCCCATGGAGATTCAGATCAGGACATAGCTGGACATTCTGAATCAGAGTCTAATGTATGGGCTATTGCTGTGATCAAGGATCAGGGGACAGAGTTTGAGGAGTTAAAATGGGCATGGTACAGCTCACAGTTCCTCCTAGTGACACACCAGCAGAATTTTTTGTCCTGTCTTCTCAATTTTATGCCCTGCCGCCTTGAAGTCTCAGTTCCAGGGAGAGGGAATGTTTTCACCAAGGACACAGACATGACCCCACCAAATTGGAAGTTAAGATGCCACCTGGACACTTTGGGTGTCTCTCTTGTCTTTGAGTCAAAGGCTAAGTTATGACACTGATCACTGATGGGGGTGCTTGACCCAAGCTACCAAGGGGAAACTGAACTATATCCCAAGATTGGAGACAAGAAGGGGCACTCCTGGAGTGCAGGAGATGCCTTAGGGAGTTTCCCAGTATCACCACACCCTGAGAATCAGGCCAACAACAGTAGCCTAAAGGATCTCCCGCACTTCATTCAGGACAATGGCCAAGACACTTCAGGAAGGAGAGAAGGAAGGGGTCACCTGCTGAGTCGTGACCAGCTCAGGAGTTTTCACGTGGCAAAGGGAGCAGAATTGGTAACAAAAGAAGGTGTTAGAAATACCAGCCAAGACCACAAGTGCCCAGGCACACAGATATGAGAACTCACTGCCAGAAGCGTTTCCTGCCCGTTTTCATTAAGAACACAAATGTGTGGATGCACTTATGGAATAAGCAAACATCGTTTCTTTCTTCTCTTAGTTTCTTCATATAGCACACGCTGTATTGACCTTAGATCAGTACTTAAGTACTGTTAATTTCATGGCATTGAAATACATGTTAACAAGAAGCATAGGCATCACTCAGGACTTTGCATTCCCACTGTGGGGTGGGGTGAGCGAGTTTGGCAGGTAAACAAAGTAGTTGTATCATGTCAGACAGAATTACGATTTTTTTTGCATGTCTAGCTGGTAATTAGATATTATTTAAGGAGATACATTACATATATGGGTGTCAACTTGACAGATGGTGAATTGCAGTGGCTATTTTTATGTGTCGACTTGACTGGACTACAGGAGGCCCAGATAGCTGGCAAGGTGTTGAGTATTTCTGGGTGGGTCTATGAGGAGTGTCAGAAAGGTGGGCATGTTAACTGACAGATTGAGTAAAGCAAGCCAACCCTCTGTGGGTACAGGCCTCATCTAATCAGTAGAGGTCTGAAAAGCACAGAGAAGCAAGGGGAGGTGAATTTGCTCTCTGCTTGAGCTGGGAAAGTCATGTTCTCTGACTCTCGAACACTGGAGATTCTGGCTATGGGGCCTTTGGACTCAAAATGGAGAACACAGCACTGGCTTTCTGATTCTCAGACCTCTGGATTAAGACTGAGTGAGGTCACTGACTCCCTAAGCCCCCCAGATTGCATATAGCAGGTGGCTGGACTTCTCAGCCTCCACTCCAGCCAACTCTCTTCATAAATTTCTCTCTTCTGTCTACATAATCCTGTTAGCTGTGGACAGCCGTTTTCTCCCTGCTCCAGTTTTCTCATTTATAAGATAAGAGATTCAGACACATCCGTGGTACTTCTGTTGAGCACCAGTGAATATTGTCAGAAGAAAATTTATTTGTGTATGATTAGAAGCGGAACAGTAATAACTGAAGCAGAGATTCTCTTCTACCCTGGAAGTCTGCGTGGGCACTTGGAGTTCCCTTTGCAGTCTCACCATGCAACAGGTTATCCCTTTAGTTGTAGAATGAGTGACCCAGGGCCCGCACAGTCCCAGCCTCAAAGATAGCATCTCCAGCTAATGAAACAGGTGGTCTACACCAATCGTGCCTAACCTTTTGACACCAGGGACCTAAGTTTTTGAAGACCGTTCTCCCATGGATTGGGTAACAGAGCTCTACCTCCAAGCAGAGATCGATCGACAGGAGCATTACAACACAGTAGGAGCTCACTGACCGTAGGAAGCCTTTTGGTCACTTGCCCCAGCAGCCTGGCCCTTCCAAGGATATGGGTCAGTACCAGTCCATGGGCTGGGGGTTGGAGACCTCTCGTCTACACAGGCATCTCAAGCTCCTCAATTGTACTATCCCTTGTGGGCATGTGCAGATCTGAATGATAAAATCCTTCGTCCTAAGTATTTAGGCCTGGTTCAAGAAAGGGAGGGTCATCAAAGGTCAGAAACTCCAAACCCCGACGGACTCCCCACCATACTTCTCAAAAAGAGCAGAGCATTCATTAACAGCTTCTACGCACAGCCTTGGAAAGCAAAGTTAGGAGTGAAAGAGACGCTGCGAGCTGCAGGGGCATGCCGTGTCCTGTTTCTTGTGTACGTGGACCTGCTGATTTCCAAGGAACCGTTGTCAGAAGAGGCTGGGCTGAGCTCCAGTGCGGCCTCTGTAGGTAATGTGAAAGAAGGTGCTAGAAATTCAGGGCCTTCTATCAGTCATCAAGGAGAAAAACTGCACTTTCTGTTAGACCTCAAGGCTGTTGCTTCCCAACCACGATGCCAAGCAGACACCAGGTGTGAACACTTCTTTGTGGACATACAAACCAGTTTCAGATCCAGAAATAGGTCAAAGAACCAGTGGGGAAATACCTGCTGTTTTTTTTTTTTTTTTTAAATAGGTCTGTGCATCTCAGTGTGTGTGTTTCCTTGCATGTGCCTGAGAATCAGAGAAGAAATGAGGAAGTGGAAGTTGTGAATTGTTTTTTCCTCTTATCTGGGGAAGACGGTGTTGGCTTAAGTGTTTCTATGAGGCCAGCTGAATTCTTTCCTTTGAATAAGTCTGTTTTTGTGAACCAAATTAATAATAATTTAGAAATCTTAGACTCAAAAACTTTGTAAGGTGGGAACCTGCCTTTTCCCTTGGCTGTGAGGTTCTGCCCTCTGCCTGTGGCCCTGAGATAAATGGCTCTTCTGCATTCTCCAGTCTGCTCTCTGCCCTTCTGTGCACCTTTTAGGAGAATCCCCAGATCTTCCATTTCAGGTGCCAACACCCACTGTCCTAGTTCTTTTGGAGTCTCCGTGCTGACAGATGCCACACCCATGAAACTGTTTTCTGCTTTTCCTTTTATCAGCAAACTCACAGCCAAGACATATAGTAGAAAATACACAGGGTCCCACCCAGGCCAGAACCCCTGCCCCTCAGTGGGGCACTTCCAGGCCTGTAAGGCAGCACGGACCAGAGCAGAGAGTAGTCACGGGTGAGTGCTGTGGGCTGAGGTGATGGGTATCTGCAGGCAGCCTCCGCCCGTGTTGGCCACATGGGTCTCAATGTCTGCCTTCCTCAGAGCAGAGTGGTCCTTGCATTCTGTTATTTTAAAATTTAAAATCTGTAGAGACACATACACAACAACACATATAAGCATGTACACACACATGCACACATGTGCACATGTGCTATGATTTGGACCTTAAATATCCCCCAAAGCGCATGTATTAAGAGCTTATGCCTCAGAGTGCTACTATTGAGAGGCAGTGTGCTTTAAGAGGTGGGTTTTAGTGGGATACTTCAGGTCACTGGGGCTTGCCCTCCAAGAAGGCAGTGGGAGGCCACTCCCTCCTCTGCCCACTTCTGCATCCTAGCCATGAAATAGATAGCTTTGCTTTCTCCATGCTCCTGCCGTGAAGTCTTGTCACAGGCCCAATACAACAACGCCAACTACTCGGGGATTAAACTTCCAAAGCTCTAGGCCAAGATGAATTCTTCCCACAGCGGACTGATTATCTCAGGTAGTCATTATAGTTACAGAAAGCTCGCTAATGTGCGTATGCACACAACAGGCATGCAGATAAACAGTTGCATACATGTACATATCATATACAACACACATGTGTGTATGCACACACAAAGATATACACACTTCATGTACAGCACATACACACATGTATAGAAACAAACACATGCATGTGCACACCTAAACAGAAGCACATTCATGTGCCTACAGACACACATATCACACACACACACACACACACACACACACACACACACACAAATGCAGTACATCTCCTAAGTGCACAGCTTGTTGAACGATCACGAAGCAAGTCTGTCCATGCACCCAGCCCCAGAACAGGACTGACCCCCAGTAGCCCAGCAGCGGCTGACCTGAGCTCTTCCCCAGCCATGTCCAGGCCCAGGTCATCATCACCTTCATTTCTAACAGCACAGCACAGCTCCGCTTGATTGTACTCTGTGCTGTCTGTAATGGAATCACACAGCCTGAACTTTTCTGTGCAGTGACTTTGGCTCAGGTAATGCTTGGAAGACTCTTATTTTGCCAGGCAGATGCAGACAACTCTTTCTGCACTCGCTGCACTCACTGGAGAAGGAGGTCCTGATTTAGTTATGCACCCATAGTTGACGACCCTCCTGGGGCTCCCTATACTTAACCTCGCTAGCTGGAGAGAAAGAGGCTCCGAGGTTTTTACGAGTATTATTGCGTTGATATTGGTTAAACAATATCAGAACCAAGCCGATGGAGGGAACGGGGAGAGAGATGGGTCAAAATTTAAAGTTTCATTAGACAGGAGGAGTTTAGTGAATTATTGTGTGTTCTGCACTGTGGTTAATAATGTCACATATTTCAAAATTGTTTCTGAAAGAGCAGATTTAAATGTCCCTGCTGCACGTGAATGAGAAGTACGTGAGCTGATAGACGTGCTAATTAAGGCGATTTGGGCATTCCACAGTGAGTATGTAACACTAAAACTCTGCCTTGCCCTCCATATACATAATAATAGCCAATTTTTGAAATAAAACTTGAAAAATAAAAGAAAAAACATATCTAGACTTTTCACCAAAAAAAGAGAAAGAGAGACAAATCAAAACTCCACACCATGTGCACCTGGGTCAGTTTTATCCCACAGTAGAAGGGGCATGGATCCCCCAATAGCGCGGTGTTCCCTTTCCTCTGCACGCAAGCAGCATGGAGATATTGGGAAGCCGCCCTCTATTCCTGCTGGAGACTGGCAGAAAGAGCTTAGAAGAGAAGGGAGAGGTGGGGAGAAAGGAAGGGGAGGAGACCCCCCACAGGGAGTGACTTTCAGATGCTGGTTCCGAGGTCTGTCCCACCTAGAAGACTGTAGGAAGCATGTTAGACCACTCTTAGTGGTCTGCCACCAAAAATATGTGGGAGTTAGTCTATTTCTATCTTCCAAAAAAGTCACTTTGGATTCAGGAAGGTGGGAGTCACTAGAAACTCAGTAGGATCCGACACCATTCAAGGAGGTCCAGCAATGAGTTTCCTGAGAGTGTCTGACCAAAAAGGCAGTTTTTCTCTATAAACTAAAGCCTAAAAGACAGTAAGACACAGAGGACTGGCTGGGAAATTCAGCTAGCCAGAAAGCTGGTGAGCTCAGAGAGCAGACAGCAGAGCCACTCTTTCTCCGGAAGGACAATGACATTGAAATCCCAGGTCCCATAGCTCTGGCTTCATGGGGATCATGAGCTGTGGTTCTCACTTACAGGCCCCATCTGTGTGCTCAGAAGATGGCTTCTCCCAAGAATATGTCCCCATTGTCCCACGGCAGAACGGGTCACTTCTTTAGGGAAGACCTAGGTGACTCTGAGTCACTCCTGGGACAACAGCAGCATCAAGGTGTGGCTCTTCATTCAGTTTTACCCTGATGCCAGGCCTCACCGAGGTCATGACGCAGGCCATGCAAATTGCCTGGGCAGTCTCTGGCCAGGGCCGTGCTATCGAAGCCTCATTGTGCAGCCCTCCTACCACCAATGACCTTGTCACTGTCTCTTCCTACAATTGCATAACATTGCTCACTTTATTCCCTTGACTTCAACACTGAGTATCAAATTATCGATACTTCTCAAGCAGCATGATGCCAGCTCTTGCAAAGGCTCTTCTGGCTAAGTCACCACATGGCAATGGCATTGTGACAGGAAGAGATCACTTGCAGAGCCAGAGGCCAAAGAAGGACCAAGCATGCCCTTTAGAAGTGATCCTGTGCGGAGAATTAGCCAAGGCCCCATGAAAACTACATTAAAATGAAATGGAAAATAATATTGTTTGGAGTAACATTAGTGAAATAAATTTCTGGGAACAGATTTAAAAATAGGAACATGTGAGAAGAAAATATATCTACAAAGTGGACATGAAAGATTAGAATTTATAAAAACATTTAACTTTTTTTCGATAAAAGCATAATATTATCAAGTTAGCAATTATTCGTATTTACTTTAAATCCTAAACAAAGCGTTGACAAAATTTAGAAATATAGTCTCATAGTTGGAGCTTGGAAAATCCTGAACAGGACCACAAATGAAAGAGCACTCAGCAAACAAGTACTGATACTTACTACAAAGCAAGGAGTTGGCCAGTCCAGCCCATGGTTTGTTGTTGTACGTCCTATGAACAAGAACAGATTTTATAATTGTGAAGCATTTTGTAAAAATCCTACATGACCCAACAGAGCCCACAAAGTCTAAAACACTTTATTTCCAGAAAAAAAACTGAGGTTCAAGAAAGGAATGAAGCTTTAGCATCTAAAACATTATCTGTTATAGTCATTTGATAATGGAACATAATTAGATAAAAACAAAGAAATAATAGGTAGTAGAGAAATGAATGGAAGCAATGTAACTTAGCCTACTGGCTGAGTTGCCACGTGGAATCACGGAGAATGAACAAGGTATCAAGACCAGATCTGAATCCGCCTACAGAAACATTTGCTGAAAAAACAGAACTGAATCTCTGTTATCCTTCTAACTTTCTTAGATGGACACAAGTCCAACAGCATCAAAAGAAAGCATTAATAACGATGACCACATAAAAATCAGCAACATTTGTGGAAGGAAAGATGTTGTAAGAAAAATTAAAAGACAGTTAACCAGTTGGCATCCAAATGGAAGGATTTATATAGTACATTGTACAAGCAATTATTTTCTTTAATCTACAATGGCCTGTACAAATATATAAAATGGATCATCTGAATAAAAAATGACCTAAAATATAAACAAAAAGCTTACAAGAAAGTATGAAGGACAAGGGCTGTCCAGTCTGAGGCACAGCAGAAGGTGCACTAGTTAGTTCATTGAAAATATTTTTCCTTTGTCAAAATGATAAAAAGGTTTTAGCATTCCCAAGGTGTGGTAGGGAAGGCTTTCTGAAGGAATGGTTCTTGGGCTGGGATCTGAAGGACATTTAAAATGCTACCTATCTGTTATGGAATGTCCCCCAAAAGACTTACATATTTGAACATCATGGGATACCTATTAAACCATGTGGTGTTAAGAGGTGGGACCTGGTCAAAGGGGTGGACCACTGGGACATGACTTGGAAGGATATATGCTGGATCCATCCTATTTGTTCACTTGTCCTTGTGTCTGCCCTGTAGTGAATAGTTTTTCCTCTTCCTTGGCTTCTGTCATGTGTTTTCACCATTGCCAACCACCCATGAATGGACTAAGACATTCTGAAACTGTAAATGAGAATAAATCTTTCCTCCCTTAAGTTGTGGATGTCAGGTATTGTGTCCCAGAAACAAAAATGTGTAGTTACTTTAGTTACCCAACAATGTGCTTTAGAAGCCTTTGGGACTGGTTTGCAGGAGGAGTTTGAAAAGACTTGAAAATGTCAGCTACAGAAGCCTTAGAATGCTGTGAACAGAGCTTCGTGGAGGATTCTGGTCAGAGTACCAGAATGCTGACTGAAGTGTGGATTGTGAAGGCCAAGCTCAAGAGGTTTCAGATGGGAAGGAGAACTTCATTGACAATTGGTCTAGAAACCATGCATGCTATGCTCTGGCAAAAAGTGTGTCAAAATTTTGCACTGCCCAGAGAGTACTTAAAACTGATGTAAAAGACAGTGAACCACTTAATCTGGTGGAGGAAATTTCAGGTCGTTGCATGAGTATTGCTTGGGCAAGTCTATGATGAAAAGCAGGCAATCTGGCATAGAAGAAAGATCTAAAAAGTTTGAAGTTTTGCCACCCTGAAAGGTACTGCAAAGATAGGGCGAAGGAGAGCATGGCCATTAAAGAGACTAGCATTAAAAAGAAGCCAAGAAGTACTTGGAATCAGGGCTATGAAAACGATGCCTAAGGTTGTCTTACAAATCAGCAAGACTTCACACTTTGCCAATTAAAGACAGGAAAGACAAAACCATCTTTCAGGGCGACCTAGCAAGGTTAATTCCCAAGCAGTTCAGCCATCTAAGAACTCAGGTGCTACTGTGGCCAACATGATTCTAGAAGGGCCAGACTACTGCTTAAGTCAATGGCAGAATTTGGTATTAACAACCTGGTACTGGCTTCACAAACACTCAGAATGTAAGAGTTGGGGGATCATGGAGGCTTCCGGAGATTTCAGGAGGCCTTGGAGGCCAGGCAGTGTGCCCCGGGAGTCAGTAAATGATGTTGTCAAGGAGAAGTCTAAGAAATTTAAAAATTCCAGCAATATGGCTTGTCTGCAAAGGAAGGTTATAGGCTATGAGCAGAGCCAGCCCAAAGGAGAAGCCATGGAGGTTGCAGTCAGAGGCAGTGCCATAGGAGCTGGGCTGCCCAAAGCCTTTAGGGTTCTGGACACAGAGCTGCAGGATGTGATATCACTGTAGAGTAATGCTTGCCTTGCTTATTTTAATGTTTGCTTTGGCCCTATTGCTTTCTATCATCTCTCTCTCTCTCTCTCTTTCTCTCTCTCTCTCTCTCTCTCTCTCAGAATAAGAATATTTAACCTGTACTCTAGTACATTAAAAATTTAACTTTTCTTTAGTTTTCATAGGGGCTACAACTAAGAGTTTGCCTTGAGTCTTAGAGGAGGCTTTGAACTATGCATTTTTGCAGTGTTGGAACTGATATGACTTTGTCAATTTTTAGAGGAGGACTAAATACGTTTTGCATAAGGAGGTAGACATGAATCTTTTGGAGGCAAGGGGTGGAATGTTATGGTTTGGATCTGCGATGTCTTCCAAAGGCCTCATGTATTTGGATGTCATGGAATACCTATGGAACCTTGTGCTTTAAAGAGGTGGTTTCTGGTCAGAAGGAGCAATGCCTGGGGAGAAGATCACTGGGGATTGTCCCAGAAAAGGTAGAACCCTGTGGACTGACCCAGAAGGAGCAGGTCACTAGGACATGATGTCGGCTCTGCCTTCCTTATGTACTTGGCTTTCTGTTTGTCACACTCTGAACAGTTTTTCCTTCTTCTGGGCCTCTCCACCATGTAGTTCTACCATTGCCAGCCACCCTCGGATGAACTGAGACCTTCTGAACTGAAAAATCTTTTCTCCCTTAAGTTGTAGATGTTGAGTATTGTGTTCTAGCAATGAAAAAGGAACTATGACACCACCTGAGAAGTTATAGGAGCTGAAGATGGAAGCATCCTAGGCTGAGCGCTGTCCCTTGTCCCTGGGATGAGGGTAGTGTTGTTGGTCACTGCCACACGAGGAATCGAAGAGCCTTGTGACGCATGGGATGATACAGCAAGTGATGAGCTCACGGGTCAGAGTTGTGTATTTCTCCAAAGAACCTTGAGAGATACAGGAAGGAGCCAATGAAAAAGAGCGAATTGTCCTTGTACTGTCTGTCTGGCTTCAAAGAGGTGAATCACCTGAGGGCCGTAGAAGGATGGAGGCTTGGGAGTGTCCCAGGGTCTCACATGCTTCCTCTTCTCCAATATCAGCATGATTCCAAGGGAGCCATTTCCTCCACTGTTGTGAAGACTGAACGTGCCAATTCACATAAAGGGTTGAGCTGCAGGCACAGGCAATGGGAAGTCCTCACTGCGGGCTTGCTCCCTTTGTGCCTTTCCGTCACCCCCCCTGCCAGAAAAAGACGTCCAACATAGCCAGAGTATCAAAGGCCAGCTGCAGGCTGTATGCTTTCTAACATGTCATCTGTGCAAACATTAAGTGAAAAAAGGCTATATTTTTGAGTAATTATGGATGGGAGAATATTTTGTGATCAATATATCAAAGGACAACTGCACACCTGTGTTTATTGCAGCTCTACTTATAACAGTCAAGATATGTAACCAACATACATTGTCAATTAATGGTAAATGGATAAAGAGAATGTGGTAGACTTGCTTTAAAATATTGTTCAGTTCACTTGCAACACCACGAATGAGCACAGAGAGCACTGTTAACCAAAATAAGCCAGGTATATAGGGACACAGGAGGAACAAGTTGTTGGGGTCCGCAGCGCAAAGAGTGCTGCTGACCAATAATAATGCTATATGCCTAAAGATTTCTAGAAGAGAGGATTTTGAATGGTCCTGATGTAAGGAAATGATAAAGGTTTGAGTTCACGAAGATGCAAATTACTCTTCTTGTTACTTGTATATTGTATACATAAATTAAATATCACATTATGCACCCAAATATGAATAAAAATTGTGTGTAAATAAATATTTTTTTCAAAAAGTAAAAAATAAAATTTCCTGGATGGACATTCCTTTGGAAAGTGGAAGGAGTGGCCCGGGAGGAGGGGAGCTTATGACAACTTTTTTTGTTAATACAATCTAAGTCATAATACAATAATATATTTGTTGAAGTTCTAGACACTGGATGGCTGTTCTGACCACGAGTAGACAGAACTTGACGTAGACAGGTCAAGGAGGGCTGGGCTAGAGGCACTCAGCAGGAGAAGCCCCAGCAACAGGTGCAGATGTCTTGCCTTGAGAAATGTCCTGGGAAGTACTAGTGAGTCCAGGACAAAGTGCTCAGGAGGCCTGGAGATGTAGGTTGGGGATAGGCAGTAGCTGTCACAAGGAAGGTCATTCAAGAGAGCCATCGGCTAGCTTCTTTCCTGTGGGGTAGGCTTTGACCCATGAGTCAATACATGTTGCATGGGTTTCATGACATCAAAGTGACAGCTGCAACTTAAGAAGAGGGAGAAAGAAGTTTGCAAAATGTAGTGCTACTTGCTGTTACGTCAGACGATTCCTGACAGGATAATTTGGCATAATTGGGGTTTTTGTCGTTGCTGTTGTTGTTTAACTTTACAATAGCACAGGAGAGATATAAACTCAACAGAAACTGTACTTGAACTTTGACCTTTGGTCTTTCTCAGACCAGCAATAGGCAGGATGATCCTCTGTTGAGGTCCCAGGCAGCAGCCTCAAGCCACATCTCTCAGTCAGCATTGCTGTCACAAGGTGAAACCGTGCATAATAGTGTACTGGGATGAGTAAGTTACTGAGACAGTCGATGCTTCCCTAACAGCACATGAAATGAATTAATGCATTAACGAGTATAACATGCCCATGTGCCCATGATCTAATCACCTTCTAAATGTAGACCTTTGTCAGTGTTCAGATCATACCAGGCCTAAGGAGACAGATCTGTCATATTTGACCCTCAGAGTGGACCAACACCAACACTTGTCTCCTTCATAATATGACATATTGCCAGTGATAATCACAAAGGGAAATAACTATGCTCAAACTAAACGTTGAACTTAACCAATTATAGGAGCGTTAGTCTTCAGAGCTCTGTGTCACGATCTAGAACTTTAAACACAAATGGATACTCTTGTGGCATCGCAGGAAATAAGTTGTGTTTTTTCCTACCTGGACCGTTACCATGCTGTCATTGTGCCTCTGAGACCTGCTGTTCTCAAGCAGGAAAACAACTCCTCAGGCCTGGACATACCAACAATGTCTAAGGCAAGCTTGAGAAATTCCAAACCCTTACTGACGTCTCTCAAAACAAGCTCAATTCATGTATGTCTTAGAGATGAGCGTGGTAACAACGGGGTTCTCTGAACTAGCACAGTGTTTATTACAGGATCATTCATGACCGCCACTGACTGGGAGCTTATGTACGTATCCCTGCTGCGTTAGCAGCCACAGAAATTGTTCAGCACTCACATCAACAAAGATTTTGGAGGAAAAGAATCTATCCATTGTCCTTGGTATTGTTGAGACTTTCCTAATATATGGTGACAGGGAAAAGAAGGCTGAATTTTTGTTGGTTAAATTATCCCAAGTTTTCACTAAACTTAAGTCTACCATCTCCAAAACAGAGCAGCCTGTCTCAGGCTGGAGTGCCTGGAAAGGATGACTGTTCTGAGCCCACAATTCTTTCCTTGTGTCTACAGGGTGTGTGTGTGTGTGTGTGTGTGTGTGTGTGTGTGTGTGTGTTAGAGAGAGAGAGAGAGAGTGCGACAGAAACAGAGTTTGTGCGGGGGATCTGTGTGTCTGTGCATGACAAGATCAAAGGTTGCGAGTACAGGGTGAAGAGAAGCTTGTTGGAAACTTGAATTCAGCAAGCAATTCAGTGGACTATGTAAGATTTGCTTTCCACTTCTATTAAATACCAAGGAGGTGTCATAAGAAGAATTAATCTTCAAGAAAGCATTTAGAATTTTAACTGGCTGGTAAGCATTTTTTTAAAGCTAAGTCTACAATCCAAGGTGGAAGCATCTCAATGCCATAGAGAAGCTTTTTCTACTGAGCATGCTTAACATGTGCCGTAGAGAGGACACATCAACTACGACCACTACAAGCCTCATGAGGTGACTTATGACAACAGATGACCAGGTGCTTTCCGTAAAGAGAGTGAGAAATTATGCAGTACGGATCTCCCATTTTGCAAAGTGAGAGGCAGGAGCCTGAATCACTGTGATTCTCACTGTGACTCCATGTAAGAGTGTTGTGTCCCGTGTCCACTCCCCCAGACCTGTGCATGGCTAGTGTTGCCTGATACCCACACCAGGAAGGCATCCCATAAGAGATAACTGTAGGAGATTCCAACTCTTAAAGTCCTAAGAGCTTTATGATCAGCTCAGTGTTTTAGCATTGTCCCCATAGAACAGGGCATTCCCCCACCCACTGACACTGAACCATGATGACATTTCCATGGATGCTGCTGGGCCCCCAGACAGCCAGAAAACCTTAATCCCAGGGACAGCATACCTTGTTGTGCATGTTGACAATACTCTAACCAAGGTGCAAAGGAAGGCTATTTATTGTCTCTCTTCCTAATTAACTCACCAAAGCTAAAAAATAACAGGGAATTTTGTATAATGCCATGAACGACCTGAGCTGTGGCTGGAAATTACCCCTGAGGACCCTTAAGTTCAGGGCAAGGACTGAGATTTTCCCGAAATGTTACCTTTAAGCAAATGTGGAACCAAGAAGAGGAAAGGGAAAGCCTTGAGTAGGGCTCATCCCTCTTCCTCCCTCTGCCCAGGCATGGGAGCCGACGAAAGGCAAATTGAGGCTGTTAACTAGAATTGAATGATGTTCTACTTTGTCAATAACTTTTAACTCATGAAATCCACATGCACCCAAGGGCCCAGGCCTTAGCTGAGCCCACTACTAGGAATCTACTGGTACTCGTCTTGTTTTGTCCTCTTTCTGTACCTAGGTTTACAAGGCTTTGAGTTACAGTCAGTGCCCAAAGAGGAAGAGAGTAGGCTTGCCTTCATGTGTGTAAGACCTTCTTCCCGTGACTATTCTGCTGGGAGGTTGTCCTGCTTTCCCTGGGAGAGGTGCTGCTCCTGGAAATGCACTCTTGGTTGCCTGCGTCTGAGAACTTTCTAGAAATGCATTTTCTATGACTCATTTCCAAAGCATCAACTCTAGGGGTGAGCCTGGAGGTCTGGCTTCTAAGGATTCATATAGTTTCTGGTGATTCAGGGATATTGAGGGTGGACAAGCCCTGGCCTGCATTCCTTCTGCCCAGGAGCATCTCTTTCCCCTAAGATATGGCAAAAGCCTGCCTCTCCTAACCCCAGAAAAAAGCCAGGTACAGGGCTCATTAGGAAGCAGATCACATGGGAGTGTATTGGTCCACTTTCTGTTACTATAATAAAATGCCTGAAACTCACCATTCTGAAAGTTTAAGGGCTTGGTGCCAGCCTCCACAGACTCTGATGAAGAGTCCTTGGCAGACGGCATCCCAAGGATCGGAGCACATGCAGGCAGTAAAGCTCATATGGTGAGGCAGGAAGCCAAGACAGGCCAGGGATTTAGTAACTAAATAGCATAGACTGATTGAATGGCTTAAAAAGGAGACATTTATTTCTTACAGTATTGGATGCTGGCTCCTGGTGAGGATGCTGTTCCTCTTCCTTGCTGTGTCATCATACTGGCAAGGAGATCTGGTGTGTCCCTCTTCATATGGAGACACCGCCTGGTTGGACCAGCCCTCACCCCATCCTAACTTAGCCATTATCATTTCCTCATGAGTCTTATCTCCAGATGCAGTCACGTTGGAGGTCGGCGCTTCCACATGTGAACTGGGGGAGGGGCATCAACATTCTTTCCATGACACCTATTTCCCTCATTGCCTTTTTACTATTTGTTTTACTATTTATTTGCCTCTCTGCCTATCTTCCTCCAATATCCCTACCGCTAAAACAGAGCTTGTGATGGATAATTGATAAATATTGATTATGCAGCAGTAGAAATAGTAATGTATCTGTTGACATAGTACGTGGTCATGGCCAATAAACAGTAGATCAATGCATGGCTGATGTGTGTGAAACTAGAAAGACTGACAAACAGCCCAGCTCTGAGAGCTGAGAAACGAACTTTCACATGTGTTGAGGTGGAGAGTGGAGGGGTGTAAGAGGATCCTTTCTATAGATTTGTATCTTCTAGCTGGTCTCAATAATGATTACATTTTATGAAGTTGAGGAGTTGAAGGAATGACACAGAGGTTAAAGTGCTTCTCTTGCAAGTGTGAGTTCAGTTCCTCAGCATTACATAAAGTCAGGAGTGGTGGCACACACCTGTAATCCCAGCACTTGGGAGGCTGAGACAGGAGGATTGCCGTGAGACCAAGGCCAGCCTGGGCTAGATAGTTTAGGAACAGCCTGGGCTACAGAGTGAGATTCTGTCTCTAAATAAATAAATAAATAAATAGTAAAAGAAGAAGAAAGAAAAAATCCTAGGAAGCTGACGAAACAGCCTATATTTCTGTGTTGTCTACAATTCTGCAACATTCCAATAAACATGACCTCATTACATCATCAAAAATTCTGTGAACTAGAGTGAAAATTAGCACTTCCTGTAATGGTGAGTTTTTGTAGCATAGAAGACTATTGCTAAATTTCCTACAGTTTGAACATTCCTAATCCAAAACTCTGAAACGCAAAGGCTTATAACTCTGATACTTTTTTTGCACCAATGTGACACCACAAAAATAAAAATGCCATACGATTATCTTAAAATATGTTTCTAAATCACCTTCGGGCTACAGATAGAAGGTCTACGCAAAAACATAAGTTTAACGTTTAAACTTAAGTTGCCTCCCCAAATCATCTCATTAAATGTATGTAAATATTATAAAATCCAAAAAAGAAAACAAGAAACATTTCTGGACCCAAACATTTTGGATGAAGGATGCTCAAGCTGTCTTCTACCCCGACGTTTATTTAGCTTGTGATTCAGCTGGCTGGAAATTTTGGCTAGGAGCTGCCGGGCCTTTTCTAGTTTCTTCTGTGCTGGCTCATGCCTTTCTGGAAAGTGGGCGTTGGTTGGGCCATATGGCAGAGAACACAGAAGGCTCAACTCTTCTCTATGTGCTGTCCCCTCTCCCAACAGGCCAGCCCAGACCTGTGCTCAGGCAGAAGCAGCACATGGCTCAGACCTGGCACCCACACAGACTGCAGCCTCCTGGTTCTAGCCACACACCCACCTCACTTGGGGTGGGTGGTGGGGATCAGAACCTGCCTCCCAATGAGAGGTGCTAAAAAGTCACACTGGAAAAGGGATTGGGCCTACAAGGGAGGGGAGTTGGAGCCGCTCTTGTGGCCAGTTCCTCATAGAGAACAGAAGTGCAGGAGAAGTTCAGTGCCATGCCCAAACAGAAACGTGAAATGTGGTTTTCCTACCCCGTCCTCCCTGCTTCTTCTAGGAGCCATTTTAAGGGGGTGGGAGGCTCCCAGCTGGCACCAGCTGCCCATCACTAACAACTTTCCCCTATGCCTCACCATCCTGGCTTCTGGCACGGCTCTGTGTCTTAATTCACGCACCATGCCCCACTCCGGCCTCATCCCAACAACTGGAGGCTGCTTCCAACCCAAGAGAAAAGGCCAGGCTTCGGTCTGAATGCTGAGGCTGCTTGAGAAGTATGATGCTCCCAGCTTGGAACACAATGCCTCACCACACATGGCTCTGGTGGCTTTTTGCTGTTCTCTGGTGATGCCTGATTGGCATTCTTAAGAGCCGTGTTGGCGGCAAGAGTGAAAAATGCAAGGCCGGGTGGATGGACAGATAGTGAGTGACGAACTAGAAAGTCCGGACTGCAGAGACAGCACAAACAGGGACAGAAAGAACCATTAGCGCTGAGTCATTTGCCAGGCAGCTCTGTTAGAAATCTCAGTGTGGCTACTTACGGAGTAAATTAGACTCGACCGGATGTGGAAGTAGTAGATTTTAATGTTCTCAACCCCCAAAAATGATAAGTAGGTGAGGTGATAGGCATGTTAATTAACATGATTTAATCTTTCCATAATACTTAAATCAAAGCCTCAGAACGCACCTCATAAATAAACACAATTATTAATTATCTATTAAAAACTATAATTTGAAAGACCGTTCATGCTTTACATAGCAGGAAAGAAGATTTGTTGCTGGCTCTCTTTCCTGCCAATTAGAAGATTAAAATATATCACAATCATTAAAAATGGCAATAGAAGACACCATTAACACATGTTCAAGTCAAATAGTAAATTCAAACAAAGGAACAATTATTGTACCAAGATTTTTTTCTCCTTAGAATGTAGCAGTATTTAATTTGAAACAGAAATTAGCAAACTATAGCCTGGGGGCCTAATCCAGGGGAATGCCTAAGTTTATAGATAAAGTTTTATGACTAACCAGTCACATTCACTGGTTTATGTTTTATCCATGGCTGCCTTCATATTATGACCACAGACTTGGCAGCTGGAATGCAGCTGTCAGATGCTGCATGCTCTACCTTCTGGCCATTAATGAAAAAGGTTAGATGGTTCCTGATCTACCCCTCAAAGCCCAAGCTCAACAGAAGGCTCAGGATGAGAAGGGCAGGGAGGTGGTGGCCAACCCACCAGTCTGTGGTCCCAAGACGAGCACTACGGCATGTGTGCGGCTCCGGCACTACATCCCTGGAGCACATTGGCCTTTGGCTGAACAACACTGAACTGAGACCAAGACCAGGTCGGAGCACGTGCCGATTGCAACTGCCCCATCCAGCTAGCTAGACTCCAAACCAGCTCAAACCTAGCCTCAAAGATCTGCTCCCGACCACACAGAAATCAGAGCCACAGGTGGATGCGCCCATTGTGCTGGGACAACTCTGAATCAGGACTACTGTCTGGGTCTTCAGTCATCCAGAGACAACCAAAAGGTGACCGATATCCATCTTTCAGACAGCTCCGCTCCCTGAGGCTGCGCCCAGAAACGCTAAGTTCTGACTTTAGGCGTGAAGGCTTCCCCTGCTCTAAACAGCTCCATGCCACAGCGGGTGCTCTCATTCCCCAGGGATGTCTGTTTCCGAGCAGACGAGACAGTGACCAGGGGCCCTCCTCAGGCTTATTCCAGGGGTCATGCCAGTCTGGATGGTCCTGGGTGCTGTCACTTTGCCAAGTCCCACTTGTGGGCCACCTGATGCTTCCATTCAGCACAGATGGATCCAATTTCCCTCCGAGACCCTACTCTGCCATTGAGGGTTGGGATCGGACCGATACATAAGGGAGTAGACAGTTCAGGCCCAGAGCCCCGAGATCTGGCACTACTCTGTTTTTTAGGTGATCAAAGCAGAGACTGAATGCTTTCCTGGAAGATAAGTGTCTCCAAAGTCCTCAACTCTTGATTGGGAGCTGTCCTCGGGCTCTTTCCTTTCCTTTGCTTTCTTTATCCATTCCTCCTCTCACCTTTTTGTACTTTCCTGAACTCTGGCCTGAATCATATCAACGGATCTTTGTTTGTGTGCATAAGAGCAGTCCCTCTCTCTCCTCAACACAAAAACCCTTACTCTGTTTCCCCCCCTTGAATTCTCAGAAGCCCACCATGATTCCTTGGGAAACACTGCTGGTGGGCACAGCCCAGTACCATGGGATGAATCACGGGGTCAAAGCCAACCCTAGTGGCTCCATTCCTCTCACAATGGCTGCGTTAGGAATGGTAAAGGATAGGCAGGAGAGAGTAGGAAGATGGGCTTAGTAAAGTCAGATTGGGAAGTTGTCATTAGCTGAGAACTAGAACGGCCGCTGACCAGCAGCTCCGTTGTTCTCCTTGCCCCCTGGTTAGCCTCTGGGTGGGCAAAATTCACAGGCTCTGCTCAGACAAAGGAACAAAGCAGAAGTGGCATCACCAAAAATATGTGTTTTCCCTCCACCCTGGGCAAATGTGAAATTGACCTGAGAACAATGGGCGTGCTGAATACAGAAAGCTTTGCCCTCACCTGTTTCCATGATCAGTAGGAAGTCTGAGACCCACAAGAAAAAAAAGTGTCAGGGGTCAGTAGGAAAGAGGAAGCTGGGAGGTCGCAGCTGCCCCGGGCTCCCTGCGTGGCTGAGGTCTTCCTTTGCTGAGCCCTTGCTGGCCACCTGCCTCGGTGCAGGTGTAGCTAAACTCAAAGTGTCCCATAAACACAGGGGCATGGGAGCGAGACGTGAGAAAGGAGGGGACTTGCTGCTGCAAGGGGTTAGAGGAGAGCCAGCCACACGGCGTATCTACCTGCTCCTGGAGACACATTGACTGACTCCTCCCATTAGTCGCTGAAGACTGAGACTTACTTCTTCTCAAAGTAAAAGACAAAAAGGAATAAAAACAGGGGCATGGCGTCACACAGAACTTCTGGCCCTTGTGCGTGCTCAGGGACACCCCTCAGGGAAGGAGCTGGATTCTGGCCCTGGAGCTGTGGGGTACACGTAGTTTCACAGCTGTGAAGTGTGGGGGGTTTATATTGGGGGCACGCCATGAACACCAGGACCAAGTAGGCCCCGGTCACACAGGGAGGCGAGGCACAGGCCGGGCAGGCCAGCACACAGTGACAAAGCAGCTACACTTTCTCCGGGGGCACAGCCGCGTGCAGCTTAGCAGAGTCAGGCAGTCCTGTTTGTGGAAGGAGTCCAGTTAGGTGAGGTGCCTGTGCTGGGAATCTGCCCTTGGGAATGGGTGTAGCCTCATGCCTTACAGGACGTCTCCTCAGGCACATAGGTGTTGAGGGATGTCCACCACTAGCACCTCAGCACTGCATGGAATGCTCCTAATGTGTGCGCCTTAAGAAAACACCTAACGGGGAAAAGCTCTCCTTCCACACGTGCTCACCACAGTCTTCCTTAGAGTCGTGAAAAATGGCAAACTCGATGAAGGAGGGACAACGAGGGACAGGGTCCGCAGGACAAGGCAAAGCCATTGGATGGCCACCTCGGAAGCATGCATCTGTGAGACAGAGCGGGGATGGGGCCAACCATGAGCCGTAAGTGTGCAGATAGTAGGCTGTAGATGGAAGACAAAGAAACAGGCCTATTCAGAGCAAGAGGCAATGGGACAGAATGGAGTAGAGTGGGAGCTGTAACTGAGCCAGGGTGTGTGTGTGTGTGTGTGTGTGTGTGTGTGTGTGTAGCAATTCCCCAAAGTGGATATAATTATCGTATCACACACACTAATAAAATTAATAATTTGGGGAAAATAGTAAATATTGATGGTCTGACCCATGCAGAAAAGTAGGCTGGCCCTCTTGGGCCAGGGCCAGATTTGTGCTCTGATGTTCCTCCATCTCTGCGGGGAGACGGACTGGGCCCCTGGATTCTGTGTAGCGCAGTCTGTCCTCAGGCTTCCCAAGGAAGCAGCTGCTCCTCCGCGGAAGGCAGGCACATTCTCTCACTTGGCTTTGCCGTAATTTGTTAAAGTATCAGGATGTAGTCTCAATGATTTCAATTCTGATACAATTCAGGGCCTCCTGACCTTAGTCCTCCGTAAATATGGGGCTCTCATCTGTCACCTCCCCTTCCCCATCTCAGTCCTTAACCTCTCGCCTTCTTCCCCTCCCCCACTGCTGAACTCCATGGCCCTACTTTGAAGGCAGAGACTTGCTCTCTAAAGGTGGGCATGCCCAGGCTTCCGAGGAGGGAGGATCCACATCTTTGCTACTTAAAAAGTGGGAGAGATGTGCTTGTGTCCTGGAGATCTCGTATGCCAGCAAGTGCCCCAGCTAAGTGACGTGTAGCCCAGACTCCACTGGAGTATGGTGACAGCACTTCTGCAAACTCTTTATTCTCCAGCACCGCTCAACAAAAACTGCAACCCCCTCACGGCCAGCTTACCTTGTGCATGGCACAGCCATCTCTGTGTGGAAGAGGCAGTTGAACGATGGGCCTGGACTGTGGGATGCGGGATGACCTCCAATTCATGAAGAACTTTTTCTCAGGAAAGGTTGTTTTACTATTGCCTGAAAAATGGAAAACATCAGCCACTGCTCACCCGGGACTGTGGAGTGGCACTACGACAGAAGAACCATCAGGTTCCTCTATTTATTTCACAAAAGTCAAACCGATAATGGTTCATCCCCATCTAGTGCCTGTAAGTTTTCACTCACGTCCTATTTCAGGAATAAAAATGGCTTTTTAAAGATAATGTCACCGCTTATTCAACATGCATTTTGACAACTGTCATCAGCCCAGAAATGTATGTGCCTCCGGCCCCTGGAGGTTTTTCAGTCTGTGTGAGGAATGCTGTTCCCACTAAAGAACCTCTGCCTGGAATGTGCCACCTTCTTGTCTGTTTTCTGTTGCCATAACTGAGTATCAGGGACTGGGTAGGTACATACAATCGAAGCTTATTCTGTTCATGGTTGCGGAGGTGGGAGCGCCGAGAACGTGGCGCCAGTACCCGGTGAAGGTTTCCCGCACATTATCACACGAGGAAAGTGGGAGAGAAAGGGAGGGGAGGGAGCAAGCACATTCTTCTATCACCAACCCACTCCTGCTTTAACTAGCGCACTGCCCCTAGGGGCAGAGCCCTCACCGCTCATTACCTCTTAGAAGTCCCACTTCTCACATGGCAGAGAAAGTTTCTAACACACAAACTTTAAGGGACACGTGTGAACTAAGTACATGGATGGGTACTCTTATGCTCACCCTGCAGCCCTCCCAGACCAGATCCTGGGCACGCTGGCCACAGGGCCCCTTAGGAAGGAGTAAATCTCCTTGGGGAAGCACTGACTCCCCATGGCAACCTCCGAAGGGGCCATTTGACATCTTCAGATGCAAGTAGGGAAACCTAGACAAGAAGTCAGCCTTAAAATGAAAGTAGCAGCTTACAGCCGCGCTGTATTTTTTTTTGTACCTAAGGACGTACTTGTCTTTTTAGCTAGAAAATTTTTCTGCAGATAATTACACATATGTATGCGTGTATGCATATATAATAGGATTTTAATCTCATTTTACTTTTTAGCATTTGACTTCATCTAAACAGCCAGGTAAATGATGATCTAGCACTTTTCTTACCATTCCAACAACTGTGTCACAACATACCTGGACCCAACTAGAAAACAGGGGTGTGCCAATGGGCTGGTACCGAAGGAAGGGCGCCCTGTCCGTGAGTAGTCTGGTCAGGCAGGACAGGAGAAACGAGGAAGGGGCCACAGCGAGGGCACAGGGTAGGGCAAGGGTTGGGGGACACAAATGGGAGCTGGAGAGCCTGGACAGGAAGATGAGGGGGAGGGGAGCAAACCCGTGAGGGGCAGGAAATGGCCGGATGCAGGCCTGAAGAAGGGCCGTGGGGGATCTAGAGAAGAGAAGGCGGGAGGACAGACAGATCGTGGGCCGTGATGAATTTACATCTCCATTTCATGCTTTATAATCACAAAACCCATTTGCCTGCACAAGCATTGTCCTAGTTTTGTCTGTTTCCATAGCAATTATCTTCGCGTGTCTCTTTGCAACAGACTCTAGAATTGGAGAGACCTGAGCCCAAATCCTAGCCCAAAGTCTCCATGCTGTGGGGCCTGAGCCTTTCTGCCTCAGTTTCCTCATCTGCAAGGATTCAGCCTCTCATACGAACAGAACATTGTGAAAGCGCAAGATGTTTGCCTGGCTCCCCTACGCTGCCCAGCACTACCCCTGCAGCCTGGGACCCATGTGCCAGCCTGGACACTGGACCCTGCCCTTGTCAGTGGCCACTCCTCTCCTAACTGTCCTCTGCTTTTTCTGGAGAGCCTTCAGCACTGTCTGACACGGTGTGCAGTGAATGGTCCCTTCTCTCAGGCAGTAGGCGCCACTCCCCCATCCCCAAATGTGAGCTTCTGTAAAAGGATTTTTCCCATACCGTGCTGCCATGTCTAGGCCTGCTACCAGCCAGCCTGGGGCCTGCCTGGCCCACTGACCTTGCCTCCAGCTTGTGCTGGAGGAGTCGGCTGATGAACAGGGAGAGTAGGGCACAAGTAGGCTGTGTGATGCCTATTTGGTGGCTATGCACAGTGAAGCTGTCTCCAAGCTTCTGCACTCAACACCAAACATGCACCAAAAGCACCAAGGGGCTTCAGTGTAGCTTGTCCATTTTTTTTCAGAGCCTACTGAGGCTCTACATGACAGGCTCTGGGAAGGAGCCTCTCTGGACAGACCAGAGCCAGCTGTCCCTGACAAGGGACACTCCGAGGATGGACTCTGATCCTACGGAAAGAGCTGGGCATCAGCTCTGTAAGTGGCAGGTCACACTGATCAGACATTCTTTTACGCAACCATTTTTGTGGTGGCCTCTCACGCTTGGTATCTGGGACATCTGCCGGAAATCAGGCCCTGTCTGTGGGATTCCGCAGCCATTTCAGCTGGCGTCCTGTGCCGTTGGCTGAAGCCACAGCCTGGGCCTGCACCTCAGGCAAAGGGATAAAAAAGGCAATGTGGCCAGGCCATCAATCAACCTGGGGTTTCCATCCAAGGTGAATCTTATACAAAAATAAAGTCAAAACCCCCAGTCTAAAATATCCTCGGAGGGAGGCGAGCAGAAACTCAGCCTGCGGTGGGTGAGTCAGGCCTGCAGCATCTGAGATTCCTAATTATAGGGGGCCCCGTGTCCACACTTGTCCGATGTGGGCTTAGCTGGCCTGTATGCGCAGCCCCCAACTGTCATCCCCACCGCCAGCTTCCTCACAGCAACCAGGCAGAAACCAGGACTTCCCTGCACCCCAACGAGCTTCTCACACACCTGAGGGGCTGGTGTTCACTTTTCTTTTAAGGATCAGGCTCAGGTTTCAGCCGGATCAGTGCCCCATCTCCATTCTTAAATGAGCGCCACACCTAACAGAATAATTCCTTTTTTAAGTACTCAAAGCCAGTAGACATTTTCAATAATATCTTTGGAGACAAGTATGTATGGACAAGGATGCTGGACTTTCAGGCTTTGTTACTGTGAGAGAAAAATTTCTGTTTTGGAAGCCACCCAGGCCATGGCATCTCAGTGTAGCTTCCTGAATGGGATGAGATGTTCCTGGTTCCCATTTCCAAGACACAGGAAGTCTCTCACCCAGAGGACTGGATGGAGGCACCAGCTTCCCGGAAGTCATCCTCCAGGCCAAAGGCTTTCCCCAGGTTGCAGGGCTGAGCACTATACAGTCCCAGCCAGTGTCCCGCTGCCTGTCCAGGTCTCCTAGCTTACTCTGGTCATATGCCCAGCCACTGCAGAAACACGTTTGCCCCTGACTGAAGGGTGCGTCTCCAGCAAGTTTTCGGCCAAACACCATCCCCTTAGACGCGTTTGCCCCAATCACTTCCTAAACCACCCCCTGCCCTCTGTCCTCCCTTACCTGAGCTTCTTTCTTACCCAATCCCCATGCTCACCAGATGTGGACACCTGCCCACACCTGAACGTTGGCCAACCTGAGCACCGGGTCTTCTCCATGCCGTATAGTAGGCTGTCGGGAGCCCTGAGGAGAGAGGAGGAGGCGAGACGATAAGCTAGTTCTTCGTCTGCCTTTTCTCTGGATCCTTCACATTTATTTGGTTTTGTCTAATAAAACAAACAAACCCAAATCCTTTTCATTGCAAGATTGTTTTAGGTTAACAGAATGGTATGTGTACAGAGCGCCCATGTTCCCTGGGCACCTCACCCTCATGTTAACACCTTACATGTAACATCCCATGTAAACTTCACCAGATCTCCAGTGTGTGTATCCCCACCTCACAGGCAGGACAGCTGAGACACCCTGAGCTGAAACAATGTGCCTAAATCCACACACCTGGCGAAAACAAGTAGTTTAAGATTTGAACCTGTGCCACTGAGGTTGGAGCCTGTGCTCTCAGCCGCAGAGCCTCTCTTTGTGTCATTTATGTGAGAGAGGGAAGGGGAAAGTGACACTGGAAGCAAAAGAAATGGAGAATAACACTACTGTTGGAAGACAAAATGATTCCACACCTAGAAAATCCAAAATAACCTTCGACTAGTCGTTATGCTTAATAAGAGTTCTGTTTGCCGGATGAAAGATCCACAAATGAAGTCAGCCGTGCATGGCAACAACCAAGTAGAAAGTGGAAGGGCAGAATTTACATTCCCTGAGCAACAGAGTCATATAATACTGATGAGGGGTGTGTGGAACCCCCAAGAACAAAAGATAAAGATTTACCCAAAGGCAAAAAAGGATCAGGGACTATATGGAAGCACACAACATGCATCTTCACGGAGAATCAATGCACAACTGTGTCAATTCTCCAACTGGATCTGGAAATTCAGTGGAAATCTAATTAAAATATCAGCGTGACTTCTCCTAATATTTTATTATAACAAATTTAAACATAAATAAAAAATGGCACAGGTAGGTAATCATAGCGCTCTGGGAAGCTGAGGCAAGAGGACTCAAGTTCAGACCCAACCTAGGCAACTTAATGACTCAGTGAGACTCTGTCTCAAAATCAAAATAAAAAAAAAATGGCTGGGACTGAAGTTCAGTGTGAAGGCCCTGAGCTCAATTCTCAGTACGCCCTTCTGAAAAAAATTTGAGCAAATTTTACATGAAACAACCAACATATGCCTGCCACCTCAGCTGTTACTAACATTTTACCATGTTTGTTTCATCGTAAACTATATATTTACTCACTTACCAATTCATCATTTTTAATGCATGTTAAATTTGCAGTCAATGTACTTTGCCCTTGCACATTTGATTTAAACACCAGAGTCAATGTTTGTTTAGAATTTTTGAAGAAAGATTAACATACAGTTAAGTGCACAAATGTTAAAACAAAGGCTTGTGTGTCACAAATCAGTATCAAGTAGAAAGTGCTAACTTTCCCTGCTTTCTCCTGAATCCCTGCCTGCTGTTCCCATGCCCAAGCTGAGGCTCCCACCTTTCTGAGCCCTCTCCAGTCAGTTCTGCATCTTCTAGAAGTTGGTAAAGGAACAGCGTGTGCGCGTCCACATCTGACTTCCTTCACTCAGCACTGGTAAGGTTTCGCTGTGTCTAGGTTCAGTCCTTTTATAACCCTTGTTATAGCATAGTCTGCTTTTTTCTGTTTCTCACACGCGTGTGCGCGTGTGCACGCGCACACACGCGCGCGCACACACACACAGAGACACTAATTACCTGAATATGGGTACTCTGAAAAATAGGCCTATTTAGCTCAAAATTTTGGAGGTTAAAAGTGTGAGATCCAGGCCGCATCTGTTTGGCCTCTGGAGAGAGCTGCCGTCAAAACATGACAGGTAGCATCTCATAGGTGTGGGCAGGTGTCCATCTCTCCTTGCTCTACAGGAGCAACAATTTATACGTGTGAAGGAATCCTGTGGCAAAAGAGGAAGAAAGAAGCTGGACTCACCTAGTACTGGGAGAAGCACCTTGTCACTCAAGATAATGATGCTCTGATACCTAATCTTCTCTGAGAGGCTCTGCTCCTAAGTGCCTCACACTGGGGCCTGAGCTCCCAGCACCAGAATCTTTAGTGGACATGTCCCATGAGGTCGACACATGCCACAGGAGCCAGCCACAGTCTGATTTTCCATTTGATTACTGGTGGAAGCCCCGGCTGTTTCTCAGCTGGCTCTTGAACAGAACATAGCAAGTTAATTCTAAAATACAGATAGAGGACAAAAGTCCAGCAGAAGCCAAGCGGAAGTTTCTGCCAGCGTGGATTTCACAGACAAGGGTCCTAAAACACGTGACAGCATATTTATGCAGACATGATGATTAAAAGTGTGGATTTTGACATAGAAAAAGCAAATAAATCAATGAAATAGGATCTAAAAGTACAGAAACAGACAGACATATGTGTTAGTTAATATGTATAAATGAAAGTGAACATTTTAACAATCCTGGATTAGACGTGAATTTGAAAACAAAGAGATAAAAGAATATGAAAAGTGCACATATACAACGTGGGACAGACTTCGCTAAGGAAAATGCAAAACTCAAAAAGCCATATAAGATAATGTAAGGTTTCAAATCCTCTGCAAAATGAAAATTCCAACAACTTAAAAGACTGAGAAGAAAATGCATTTAGAGAATTTGTAGATACTTACAAATCAAAAGGCAAGAGATAACTTCCAGAAAACTGAGCCCAGGAAACTAAGTGTCATAGAAAAAAAATGAAATATAAATAACAAGTATGGTTTCCTCAAGGCTGAATTTTATTCATACTTAATGAATTGCAAATAAAAGGCAATCACTTGCCAAAGACTATTTTTGAAATTGAAAATAAACACTGTTGACAGGAGTTTAAGATGGACTCATGCGTCTTTATCTACTAATACTTCCAGGTCCTAGCTTTGTATGTAAAACCACCCAAACACAAGCATTGTGGCATTAAAAAAAACTGCAAATCCTTAAAATATTTATCAAGAGGAAAGAGATTAAAAAACAATACATCCATCGTACAGAATATCGCTCAGCTTCTCAAATCAGTAAGGGAGAGGCTGCAGGATAATACAAAAAATAAAGAAACAAATAAAAAAAACTTGGTGCTAACGGCTTGGAATCCCAGCACTCTGGGAAGCTGAGGCATGAGGATCACAGGTTCAAGCCCAGCCTGGGCAACTTAAATAAATAAAAAAAAAAATTAGAGAGGCTGGAGGAATTGGTCAGCGGTTAAAACACATGTCTAGCAAGCACAAAATCAAGCTCTAAGTACCGAGTTTGATTCCCTAGCAGCACATAAGCCAGGTGTGGCGGCGCACGCCTGTAATCCCAGCACTCGGGAGGCTGAGGCAGGAGGACTGCCGTGAGTCCAAGGCCAGCCTGGGCTCCATAGTGAATTCAGAACCAGCCTGGGCTACAGAGCGAGACCCTGTCTCTAAATAAATAAGTAAATTGATAAATATTAGGAACAAATACTAGAAGTATTGGAGAGCAGGTAATACTTTCAGTCCTCTAAAATAAAATGCAATAATCCAAAAAGGGAGTAGGGGCTGGGGATGCAGCTCAGTGTGATGGCCCTGGGCTCAATCCCCAACAGCAGAAAAAAAATTATCTTCAGCTTTATTATTTTTTAAAAAGATAATCCCTAGGTATCCTGGACTGCGTGATTTTATGCATGTGACAAAGGACCCATGTAGGTGCTCGTTCAGAGGGAAATTTCTTGAAGGCAGCAGAGCGGGGCCGTTTCTCAGAAGCGGATATTTCTTTACCTTGCTGATTTCAATGGGACTGTGTCACTTGTCTGATAAAACATTGAGGAAAAAGAACTGAGAAAAGCCAGTAAGTGATTCTTTTTTATGATTCCTGAATTTTAATAATTACAGTATATTTGTAACACCTAGGCATCATTCCTGCTCTTCGTCATCTCTGTCATCCTGGCCTTTGGCCGTGGCGGTCATCTGATACCTCCAGGGACTGCAAAGGAGACCCATTGTGACCTCTAGCTGGCAGGCGAGAAACCCAGGGCTCAGGTGTCACAGGACTACAGTGGCTGTGGAGCAGGAATTGGAGCCAGAGTCCTCTGGTTCCAAAGTCTGTACTGGTTTCCTCCACACCTCCTTCATTTTCCTGAGACACAGCTGCAGGTGTGGCTTCGGGTGACACAGCAGAACACTGACACACTGACCATCAACTGGTTTTAAGGCTTTCAATCTTTTTGTTTGTAATTATTTATTTACTTTGAGTCTTGCTAAATTTCCGAGGTTGAGCTCAAACTTTGAATCCTCCTGCCTCAGCCTGCCAGAGTGCTGGCATGACAGGACGGTTCCTCCATGTCTGACAAGGGGTCCTTATTTCAGTGTAGGCTTCAAACCTTCAACAGCCAAACTCAGGAATCTAGTACCAGAGGTACCAATGACATTCACAAGGAGGAAGTGTTGGAGAGCAGGTGAGACTTCAGGTCTTCTAATACTGTTCATTCTCTACATCACAGTAATTGATTTTTGTAGTGTTGCACAGTTAAAACACAAAATGCCACCAGAATCTTCCCATGCAGTGGCTCCTGTGGCTCATGGACCATGGCTAAGATCTGTCACAAAGGACTCACAAGGGAAAAGGTGGAGATTCGCAGTGCCAAGACGTGTTAGTCCATGCTCAGCTGGTGTATCACTTTACCTGTGGTGAGACAGAAACAGCCTGGGGGCAGGGTACAGCAAAGGACAGCCACTCCGAGCAGCCAGCAGGCAGAGCAAGAGCCAGAGAGGAAGGAGCCAGAGGCAAGACACACCCTTCCGAGGCATACTCCAGTGGCCCGCGTCCTCCAGGTACAGCCCAACTCCTGGCAGTTCATTCTGTCAGTTAACTCAACAACGGATCAATATATTGGTGAGTTATGTCCTCACAACCCAGCCACCTCTCTAGGCATCTTTTAATCCAATCAAGTTGATAATCAAGACTGTCACATGGATTTCAACACTAAAACACACACCCACCTCCAAAACTGGTTGTTAGTGATTTTTTTAAGCTATTCTGTATTCATAGGGATTGTACAATCCAGCTCATTCACAGATACCCTTACCAGCAGAGAGAACACCCCAACTGTACCCATCAGCTTCTATGGGTTCACAGCTTGTGCTGATGTCTATTGGGTTGTTGGAAAGACATGATACATTTTCCCAATAGATGGAGCTAGTTCATTTTTGGAAGTACTAGAGTCATTTACATCCATCTTATTGCTATGACACTTGACAGCTGACAGTTCTAGCTTCATCCTGAAAAAAAATTAAGTGATTTGGTTGAGTTTTGGAGATTTTGAAAGTTGAAAATGAAAGACCAAACTGCTTATTCACGTTTTGTTTTTGTACAAGTAAGAAATCAAGTCAGGCTTGTGAGAAGTTGTGTGCAGTTTACAACGATGGTGATTTCCAAGAACGTCCCTACCTACAATGGCTCATGAGATTCTGTGCTGGTCATTTTGATCTCGCTGACATTCCTTGGTCAGGGAGGGCCACTGAGGTCGTTGATGACAAAATAAAGGCATTCATCAAGTCAAACCCACGTTACAAGACACAAAAGATTGCAAAAACTTGGAACATTTATGACTCAGGCATTCACGATCACCCGGAGAAGCTGGGATACACAAACGAACCTGACAATGGATTCCCCACAAACTCAAAGAAGCTTATTTGACAGCACATATAAACATCTGTGATACGCTCATTAAATACAAGGAAAATTATCCTTTTTTGAAATGACTTATAACTAGTGATGAGAAGTGGATTATTTACAACAATGCGGTATACAAACAGTCTTGGTCCCAATGTGATGATTCTCCTGAAATGACATCAAAAGCAGACATTCATCAGAGGAGATTATGCTCTCAGTGTGGTGGGATTTTCAAGGTATTGTGTTTTTTGAGCTCCTACCGGGGACTCAACCATCAATTCAAGTACATACTGTTGAATGTGTTCACACACACACAAGCCATTGGGGATGCTCTCAATTCCACTTGGCATTTCAAATTCAGCGCGGGATGCTGTTTCACATCCAGCCTGCAGGAAGGTGACACAGATATCTTGTGCCCCTCTGCTGTGCTCCCCCAGGCTTGAGACAATCGGACAGTTTAAACAAATCCATCCTCAAGAAACATCCAGAGTTTACTAATCATCAGGGAGTTGTGCTCCATTGTGACAATGTGAGACCACACACAAGCCCGATCACCTGCCAAACATTATTGGAGAGTGGGTAGGAGGTGTCACCACACCCTCCACACTCCCCTGACCTGTGTCACCAGACTTTCACTTGTTTTGCTCTCTTCAAAACTCCTTGAGTGGCATAATGCTCAATTCAGATGAAGTTGTAATTCATCACCTTGCTCAGGTTTTAGCTGATAGAGACAGATTCTTCTGTGAACAAGGAATTATGAAGCTCACTGAAAGATGGCAAAAGGTTATGGAACAAAACAGGCAATACATCATTTGTTATTTATGTACATAAATGACCTTTGAGAAATATAGACAAAATACATCATGACCTTTCTGACAACCCAATAGTAACCCTCAGAGAACTTCCGTGGGCCCCAACTGTCAGGTGAAGAAAGATCTTTTGAGAATTAATCAAGTTTATTTGGAAATAACATAGCATTGTAGTGGGAATACATGAATCATAGTAAACTATGAGTACATTTAAGAGGCTCAAAAGGAAATTTTAAAGGGAAAATAAGGATTATACAAGATATTTGGAAACACCGGCAAAGACTTTTGGGATAGTTCTTATCGTCAGGCACATGTGTGTGAGCTTTCTTCCTTTTTGCTTTTTCTTCCTTCTTTCCTCCCCCTCCCCTTTCTCTGTTCCTTTTTGTGTTAGAGTTTCACAAAAATGCTTCCAATTTGATTCTGTTCATTTTTACACAATCAATCACGAATGCCAAAGCCTCACTCATGATGAGGAACCAGAGGAAACATTCTCTCTTAGAAATAGTGAATGCTGTGGATTTGGAAGACTTTTCCCAGAACTGACATTGGCGTCAGGCAGACATAGAGAAGAAACATAAGAACAGTGAGCAGGTGGGTGCTAGTTTGTGTCCGAGGAGAGCCACTCTGGGCCTTGCAGTTCAGCTCGCCGTGGGTTCCCATGGAGGCCCCTAATTTGCCTCTTCCATAGAGCTGAAACTTCTTCTATATACACACCATCCAAATAGTCAAAAATCTCCCTGTACAGAAATGTACTTGATGCAGCCCATTGTCAAGACTTATTTGATGTATGGCTTCACCTTTTGGGGAGTGCTGTAACAAACTACCTCCTACTGGGTCATTCATAAACAATAGAAACTTATTTCTCACAGTTCTGGAGGATGGGAGGTTCATGATCATGGCGGCAGCAGGACTGGTGTCCAATAAGAGCCTGTTGTGCAAATAGCATCTCCTTGTAGTGTCCTCCCACGGCCGAAAAAGAGGAAAGGATGGAGGAACAATCTGGCTCCTTCAAGCCCTGTAATAAGGGCCCTAAGCACATGCATGAGGGTAGAGTCCTCCTGACCTCTCAGCGCCATCACCTTGGGAGTCAAGCTGGACACACACCAGTCCCTACTGCTGTTGGTGCCCTCACCAACACAGACACATGGCTTTCTGCAGAGATCTGTTCAGGCTGAGCCTACTCCAGTGCTGCCACTGCACAGCACTTTCCACAGGAGCAACCTGTTCTTGTGGACTTTGAGACTATAAACACTTATCCTAGAGATACCCCACACTTGAGTTCAGCCCCTGACCCCCTTCCTGGCTTCCGCTTGGTAGCTTCATGAACACATAGTTTCTGTCTGAACGTGCAGAAGCTGCTACTCCTGTCCCATCCACTCATGGCCAAGCTGTGAGGACATGCTCTGACAAGCCCAAACTCTGTCCGTGTCTCTTCTATAGGTACATCATGACTGAGAGGACAATCATACTGCCGTGGGGAGGGGACAGGGAGACAGTTCAGCGTCTGTTTAACCTGGCTACGAGGGCTTCGTGTTCAGAAAAGCCAACCATACTGGGGATACAGAAGTCGAAGCTCAGACAGGAAGAAACAGTGCTGCTGCCTGATTAGTTATGTTTAATCTCGAATAGACACTTCCTTGTTTCTTCTATCATTTTAATCCTCTTTCTTATTTCTGACCCTAGTCTACTCTCCCACCCTACTTCCTGCTTCATTCATATTTTTTGCATTATGAAAAAATTCTTCTCTCAACATTTCTCTTTCTTAGTAAATTTCCTATTATTTGACACCTGTGTGTTTGTAACCGGGGAGTGAACCAAGGACGTTTACACTGGGCTATATCCTTAGCCCTTTTTCTTAGAATCTTGCTAATTTACTTAGTTTCCCAGGCTAGGCTCAAACTTGCAATCTTTTTGCTTCATCCTCCCAAAACGCTGGGTTATAGGCGTGTTCCGCTTTATTCTTCTCGATCAGTCAACTTTATCCTGAACTTCTCAAATTTGTCTCTGACTTACTGCCACATGAATATATTGACTTTCACCACACTGGAGTCATTCTCAGGCTACAATCCTCTTGAACACACAAGCACAAACACACACATTGCAACTGTACACACACCCTCAGTTCCCTCCATCTCCATACCTCGTGGTGCTGTTTAGACCGGGAGTAGGAAGCTCCTGTAGGCCCATCCAAGAACCTGGCCATGATCTTGGTAATCATTTAATAAAAGCAGAAGCTACAGCCTTAGGAAGACAGATGCACTGTTAAGGAAAAAAAATGGACAAATTATTTTAAACTGCCTATGAAAGTAGAAAACCAAAGCGTATGACCATTGCTGGCTTGGTACCCTCCACGTAGAAGTTTCTTTTATTACATCCCAGACAACCTCTGCGTTTCCTGAACCCCTAAGCATGTCTGTGAGAAGTCGGGGACATCCTATGCGTTTTCGCCTTCCTATCTCAGTAGAGGGTGTTCTCGCTGTCCCCTCCCAGCCCATCCATGGCCCATCAGACTCGGCGTGATCACACAGTGTCCATGAAAGGTGGTCTACTTCGCACCCCAAGGGGCCCCATGGGGTGTGGTCCTGTACAACTGCTTCTAATGGAAAAAGAGTGCGTAATCATGGCTTCAGGAAAATACAATTTAGTGTACATTTACAATAACTTTAGATGTGAATTTTAAAATAATATCAAATATTTTATCAAAGCATTAGGTAGTACATACCATGATAAGGTAAAATAGTGATGTTTTATACGAAAACATCCCCTGACCTTTCTGGAGCAGAATCAGCTTGAATATGAAGGAAGGAAAAGGACTGTCTGGACTGAGGCAGAACTTTAGGAGTGGGTGCCACTGTAATGTCACGTGGTACCCCACGAATCTCCCATGGACGTCCCATGCCCTCTCACATGACTGTTGGCATCTGATACTAGCACTGGCAGAACAGGAAGACTTACCAGTCCTTCTCGCAACAAATGAACATCTCTGGTTTAACAGGATGTTTTATCCAACTACAGGTCTTCATAATGCAGGAGGACGGAGGAGGACATGCATGGTAGCACCGTAATAGGGGATGAAGGGGTCACACAGAACTGCAACTCTTCTAGCCGCTCTCAAGCAGACATATGATCACACACTCAGAAGCTTGGCAGAGGGTGACTGGACTGGTTGCTGCAGTTAGGAGGGTAGGCAAAATCCTGGTGGCTGGCACACCATGTGCTCCACTGTGATCCAATTCTCTGTGAGCTCACACACAGTGGGAACGTGGGAGGAGGATGCTGGCATCACTACCTTGTGTCTGAACCCTACTGTGCGGATCAGTTTAGGAACTCTCTAAGTCTCAGAACCTGAACAATTTATTCAGACAGAAGTCTTCTCGCTTGGCCTCTATAATACACTGAATTTTAAAAAATGGCCCCAACTTATGCATGCCAATTCACAAGCTCACCTCACCGGGGTGGTCACACTCTCGGTTTGCTCCATCCATTAAAGTACACTCTAGAGAATATTGTGCCACTCATGGATATAAACCTTACCTAGCAGGGAAGTTCTCTTCTCTGTTCATTGGAAACCAAGTGCCACAAATTTAGTGACCTCACTAACCTGAGATCACCACGCCGTTAGTCATTCAAGTTCCAGAGAAGTTGAGGAAAGGGGATGTCATCTACAGCAAGAGCAGCCAAGAGTGGTACCGAGTCTCTGGGAAGGAGGGAGCCAACTTGGAAGCAGATGTTCAAGACCCAGCCAGGTGGAACCAAAGTGAACCACCCCAGCTAAGCTCTTTCCAGATCTACAGCCACAGAAACATGAGTTTTAAGCCAGTAAGTGCTGAGATAGCTACAAGAACCTGTTTCCAGGCTCATGCCCACCCCAGATTTTTTTCTACTCCAATCTTTTATGAAGGATGCTATCTGCTAGTCTCTTGGGCCCTGTATTTTCTTAGGGGTATATGCAGGCTGCTTTACTATGCACTCAAAGTTTATGCCTATTGCATTGGACCCAGAGCTCATACGGCATATATAGCTTTATTTTATAACTCAGATGACCTTACTTTCCGAACCAAAACCCAAACTCATGGTTTGACTATTGTAATGCAACTAGAAAACAAGCACTGAATATTAGAAATTGACACTGCCCTACAAAATATGGAGTATACAGGAGTTATGCTTAATATCTGCTTTGTTTTATGAATAAACCTTGGGCAACTTATACATCCTCATTCTTCTAGTCCTCACACTAGTAATAAAAATGCTATCTACTACAGAGATTAAACAGTCATTGGAAAGTTTGGTACAGTATTGAGTGCCCCCAAAATATTGGCTAGTTATTATGTTTATTATTATTTTTTTGAGACAGAGTCTCATTCTGTAGCGCAGGCTTGTTCTAAACTCACTATGGAGCCCAGGCTGGCCTTGGACTCAGAGTAATCCTCCTGTATCAGCCTCTCGAGTACTGAGATTACAGGCGTGTGCCACCACACCCAGCTTATGTGGTTCTGAAGGATCGAACTCAGGTATTTAGTGCTTACTAGGCTAGTGCTTTAACCACTGAGCCATTTCTCCAGCCCACTATCATGTTTACTATTTACTGTTGATATTTCTTTTTATACCTGGTGCCTTAATTATAGCAAGTGTTCAACCCATATTGTCTACGGTAGTTAGAATTTTTGGGTGAAATTTGGCGATGCATAAACTTTCTGTTGCTGTATAACAAGTTATCATAAACTTAATGGCATCAAACAATATTCACTACTTGTCTCATGACTATGTAGGTCAGAATTCCAGAAGTTCCATGCTTGGGATCTTTCAAGGCTGCAATCAAACTGTTGGTGACCTTGTCTCTTATGTGGAGGCTCCTGGGATCAGGTTGCTTTGAACTTACACAGATTGGTGGCAAAATTCAATTCTATTATATTGCCTAACTGGAGTCCCCTTTTCCTTACTATCCACGAGCCAGAGAACATACCTGGCTCCTACAGGCTACTGGCATTCCTGCCCTGGTGAGTTTCTCTGTTTTTAAAGCGAGTAATGGTGCCTTGCGTACGTCTCACACTTGAACTCTCCCTGATTCTTTCTACTTTTAAAGGGCTTGTGTGATTAGGTTAGGCCCATCCATATTATGTCTCTAATTCACATCAACTGATTAGTGACATTAATCACTTCAGCAAATACCTGTGCTTATAACTTAACCTAAATTGCTGAGGCAGCTCTGAACAGAGAATCCCGAGGGCTACTATATTTGTTTGGGTTGCTTTCAAAAGACAGAATTTACAGATCTTAGCACAAAAAGGTCTATTAGGAAGGCTTACAAGTCCAATGATAGAGGTGGTCTAAGATGGCTGCTCTGCCAAGCAGTAGATCTCCCGCCCAGGACTGCAGAACAGCCGGTGAGGCGAGAGTCTGCTGTAGATCTCAGGTGAAGATTGACGTCTGAAGATCGGCGACTGAAGGGCAGCGACGGGCAGACAGGACCAAGTTGAGACTGCAGCGAATCTGATGATCTGAGACGTCCATAGACACTTGTGAAGGCGAGAGCTTTTCCAGAGGAAGAGCTGTGACAGTTGTCCCTCTTCCTCCCTTTTATACCGTTGGAGTTCCAGTCGGCCCTCCCACATCTGGGTGGATGTTCTTCTCTCATTGGCCAGCCCACAAATCACTCACACTTTAATCCCGGCAAGTTCTTGAGCCCCAGCCTAGGGTGGTTGACAAATCCTAACCCTAACGGAGGCGTGGATTCTAATTCCATCAAGTTGACATAATCCCATCAATGGACACAATCCACCCCTTGTCAACTTGACAATCAGACTCGCCTCCTTGAACCATACTTCATTCCCAAGTGCAATAGCCAAGGTAGTAATTACGCCTAACACAGCGCAACTGCACTGCGTACAAATGGAAACGCAATGAGCTCCTCCTCACAATAGAGAACAAAGTTCCTCTTTGTAGAATACCTATTTTCTTGACATTCAATTGCTTAACATTAGAGTGTAACTTAACAAATTCTATAATAATGTTATATATATATATATATATATATATATATATATATATGTATATACACACACACATGTACAAGCATGATAAAAAATCAGATTACAGCCCTTGTTTCAGCAACTGGTCACATGGTTGTAGCTGGTATTTGTGACTACCTTCTTCTACTACCCATTCTGTATTTCCTTGACCCTCAGCAAGTACTTCAACTGGTCTTGTTTCTTTCCCTGGCAGGATGACCCGTACCTTCATTCCTGAAGGTTCTGAGCCATTTGTTCTCTTCTCTGGATTGGGTTGTGTCAATTTCCCATTGACTTCAATAACAGAACAGGGTAAAACTAGGAGGTGCCCTAAAGGATCTCCTGTAGTCCAAACATAATCTTCCTTGCCTCCATTATGAAGTATCAATCTAACTTCCCCTTGGTAGTCTGGATCAATCACCCCTGCTAACACTGTGTCTCCCTTTCTGGCTTGCTGGTTCCGTGGTACAAGGAGGCCGAAATGACCAGGGGGAAGACTCCAGTTTAGTGGAATTGTTGCTGCGCCTCCTGGTACAAGCCTTCCCCCCTCTGGACCTAAGATGTCTAGACCAGCAGAGCATGAGGTTGCAGGGACAGGAAGCAGAAATTTTGTTAATGGGTCACTGGGGGTGATGGCGAGTGGTACCATCCCTGTCTCCACTCCTTAATTCCTGGACCCGTGAATCCTGGCTATGGGAGAAACAGTACCATATATGGGTCGCTGATTCAGAGCATATACAGCTTTCTGAAGAACCTTGCCCCAACCTGCGAGGTATTACCACCTAGCTGACGCCGTAATTGTGTCTTCGGAAGGCCTTGCCATCGTTCTATCAGTCCAGCTGCTTCTGGATGATGGGGAACACGGCAAGACCAGTGAATTCCGTGGGCTTGAGCCCACTGCTGCACTTCTTCAGCCATAAAATGTGTTCCCTGGTCAGATGCAATGCTGTGCGGGATACCACGGCGATGGATGAGGCATTCTGTAAGTCCGTGAATGGTAGTTTTGGCAGAAGCATTACATGCAGGAGAGGCAAATCCGTAGCCTGAGTAAGTATCTATCCCAGTAAGGATGAAACACTGTCCTCGTCGTGGTGGAAGTGCCCCAATATAATCAACTTGTCACCAGGTTGCAGGCTGATCACCCTGAGGAATGGTGTCATATCGGGGACCCAGTGTTGGTCTCTGCAGTTGGCAGTGTGGGCCTTCAGCAGTAGCTGTAGCCAAGTCGGCCTTGGTGAGGGCAAGTCCGTGCTGTTGAGCCCATGCGTAACCTCCATCTCTGCCACCATGGCCACTCTGTTCATGGGCCCATTGGGCAATAACAGGGGTAGTGGAGGAAAGAGGTTGACTGCTCTTGACAGAACGAGTCACCCTGTCCACTTGATTGTTAAAGTCATCTCCTGCTGACACTACTTCTTGGTGAGCATTTACGTGGGCCACAAATATCTTCACATCTTGTGCCCACATGGAGAGTGCTATCCACACACCTCATCCCCAAATATCTTCCTCACCAATCTTCCAGTTGTGTCCCTTCCACGTCCAAGACCAGCCCACAAATGACTCACACTCTAATCCTGACAAGTTCTTGAGCCCCAGTCTAGGGTGGTTGACAAATCCTAATCCTAACAAAGGTGTGGGTCCTGATTCCATCAATGGACACAGCTACCACACAATTCTGTTCACAGCAATTCAAATCCTGGCCTCATAAATCACATTCCTCTCAGCTACAACTTCATCCACTCCTCCTTGGGGTTCCAGCAGTCTCTCTTCATGACCACACTAGTGAAAAGCCCAATATCTCACTGAAATTGCATCAGTTCAGAAGTCTGAAGTGCATTACCTAATCATGAAATCTGATGTGCATAAACTCCATAGTGTAATCTACAGGAATCTCCTGGGGCACAGTTTCTCTCCACCTGCAGACTTGTGAAATAGAGAAGGGGTACTGGCTTCTACTTTTGTCAGCACAGCATGGAGGAGAGAATAATAGTTATGGGCATACCTGCGTGAGGGTGAATATATGAGGAAGGTAGAAAACAGTCATTTGTCCAAATCAAGTTCCAAATCAGTTAGTAAAAGGTCCCACAAGTCTCAAAGCCCAGAAGTCGGTGCTCTTGGCCCTGGACCTTCACCCCCACTTCTGGGCTATGGCCCAGCCTCCTCACTTCCGCTCCAGTGTCACAAGAGTTTGCATGTGTTTTCAGCCGAGTAATGACATCAGTTTGTTTGCTTATCAGCCGGGGATTCATCCCAAGACTCCCAGCAGTTTCCTGAAGACCTGGGTAGAATGGAATTTTGCAGACAACAAGCTTTTTATCTTTACCGCATGCCTATGATAGCGGTTAATTTTAAATTAGGCACAGAAATAGATTAACAATAGCTAACAATAATGCAGAACAAACAGAACAGTCTGCCGTAACAAAAGCTATGTAAATGTGGGCTTCCTTTCTCGGTGACTTTCTCTCAAAACGTTTTGTTTATTATCTTTTCACTTAAAGAAACAATTTTCCACTTAGTTTTAGCATGTATGAGTTGCTAGCATCACTTCTTTGTAGTCTTAACTCATTATTGAATAAAGGTCACTTGGGTACAGAGCCTATGACGGCACATCAGATCACCTGATCATGTGGACAGGTGCTAAGTGGCTAATAGTCAAACAGTTTACACAAAATGGACACCCTCGACAAAAGAATGATTCTCATCTCCCTTGGGACAGGGTAGATGTCACAAAATTTCTTTGTACTATTCAAAATGGTATATGATGTAAAATTTGTAATTTGTTACTTCTAGAATTTTCCATTTACTGTTTTTGGGCTGAACTGAGCTTGAGTGGCTGTAACCCTGAACAGTAAAAGCCCAGACAAAGGAAGACAACTTTATACATACCTTTTAATGCAAGCTGGCAGTACTCTGCTGACGAATTTTTTTCAAGGTTACAGGGCAGAAGTGTATTTTCACCGGGTACTACCCCATTAGCCAAAAGTCTGTACACAAAAATCTTTTCTTAATAATCCCTTCTCTATCTTGGGCTTCTTCTAGGAGGGCCACAGGAAGTGTCCCTTAGGCTTCCCAGATTAATACCCCATCTTTTCGAAGAGTCATGTTTATGGTTATCCACTCTAACTCCTGAGCTCTCCGGGATTCCCACGAAGAGTTGTACAGTCACACACTCAATGGCTTCTCCACGTCCCTTTTCATCACCCATTTTCCATTTTTGTCACCTGGAACGGCTGAGAACTTTCTAACTGAACAGGTCCACGGATTTTTTCCACAATTCTACATTCAATTTAACTCTTACTTCCTTACCACAAGGAGCAGAAGCAACCAAACACTGCCTTTATGTTTGCTTAAGAATTTCCTTAGCTTCACAGCCAGGCTTACTGCTCATGGGTTCTGCTTTTATCCAGCTGTAGAATGCATTTAACTAAACTTGCACTAACTATACAACAAGGGCCTCTATTCCTCATGTTTTCAGTAACCTGTCCCTTAATTTCTTCCTTGCTCTCAGCGGTGGTGTCCTTCATGTCAAAACGTACAGAAAGCATTGAAAATTGAAAGTGATTGTATTTTTATTTTCCCTAACTCGGGATTCGGGCTTTCTCTCCGATGCTCCTCACTTCCTTCTGGGAATGAACTGGCAGAGCCTTCAGCATCCATATCTCAGTCAAGAAAACTATTAGAGTCCTTTCTGGCCCAGCTAGCTAAAGCACTGACCCCAGACTCTCTTAGGTACCCTAAATCAACAAGTTCAAACTGGCTCAACTTCTTGCTCCTTACACCTGTGGGCCATGCCCTTGGGATTCATTCCTGCACCTATCTGCATAAGCTGAAAACACCACACAGGTCTTTTGGTGAACACCTCACCTTTCTGAATTACATTTGCAGCTCACCTTTAGGACATGGTAAGATTGAGTCCAGTTAGGGTCTACGGGCCTTGAGGAGGTTTATTTATTTATTTATTTATTTTTTTTTGCTAAAGGGACTTAGGCAGTGCCCACAAGGACCGGGTTGAGGACCATCTGCAAGTCTTCAGGCAAGCACGGCTTGCCCCTCTGACGCAGGATGGCTGTTGCTTCTGTTGTGTTGGGATCTCCTCAAAATTTGTCTCATCCCAGTGATCAGTAGAAGAACTCATGGGGCTCAGTGCATGGTTATGCTTGTTGCTATGACTGATGGCCTCAGGGGGACACAAAAGAAACTCAGCAAAGGGGAAGAGCACACGAGGGAAGGTTGGAGGAAGCCAGGGACAAGCTCCCAAGAATCCTTTCCCAAGGGAGTCACCCAGGGCACAGTTAATACATTGAGTCATGACAGCTTTGTGACTCCATCTACCCGAGGAGTACAAGCTCAGGGGCAGAGCTCTCACTCAGGGCTGCTAACAGGAACGCCTTCTCCTTTGCCCAGAACATTCTGAACCTCAGAAGAACAGGCCTCAGCATGTACCATCTTGTCTGCACCCACAATTAAGTAGTGTGAGCTGCTCATTTCATTCTGAGGATAGGGGGCCCTCCAAAAATGCAAGTTCTCAGAAGCCAACCAAGGGTCCACCTCATGGTCAGGTTTTCTAAGGAGAGCAGCTCCGGTGTTGCAGACACTTTTCCTGCACAATTGTCAGTGAAGTGCAGTGAAATCAGGAACTCAACATCCCAGTGCCCTGGCATCTGTTCCTATGTCCCGATTTCAGTTTGGGGGTCCCAGCGGGTTTTAATCAGTTCTGTAATGACAACTGAAACCTTGTGAGGTTAGGCATTCAGTTTGTATAGTAATTCTGTCATGAAGATCCGGGGTTTAGTTGGTTACTATAACAATTAGGGGTGCTGCTGGCAACTGGTAGGGAGGGAAAAGGGGAAGTAGCTGGCTAGAATAAGACGACCTTGTTCCTTGTAACTTATAAATGTCCCTGTGTTTTCATGGTGATGGAGTAATAGGCTCCTAACGAGATGAAGCTATAACCTAATTCTTAAAATGCTTTTAATTTTCCGAGAATCTATCTATGGAGTCAGATAAGAGAAAATTGTTCTCCGTTTTGCTTGGAACTTTACCAACAGTAGTTCATCATTTTTGAAAATCTCATACCTGTTGACAAACTGCTTGTGGTAACTGAGTCATGAAACACAACACCTGGATAATTAGTCTGAATCTAAGGCTGCGGCATTCAAAGTGCTTCTCTCTCTCTCTCTCTCTCTCTCTCTCTCTCTCTCTCTCTCTCTCTCTCTGTATATGTGTGTGTGTGTGTGTGTGAGAGAGAGAGAGAGAGAGAGAGAGAGAGAGAGAAAGAGCTTGCATGTGTGTGCCTCAAAGTCTCAAATATAAAGACAAAAACTTGCAGTTCAATATGGACTCCTTCTTTCAACTTCAACTCCAGACTTATTTAAGGAAGGTACAGTGACACTCTTTAGGGAGCTTACCCACATGCGGGCCCTCCAAGGGCGCAGTATTAATGTCGTGAGCACTGGAAGTTCCTGAGATGTATCCACAGCCAAATCACAAAAACAAGCCAGCACTGGGGATGCAAGAATTGAAGTCTGAGCGTTGAAGGAAAGTCTCGACTGTGGAAGAGCTTGAAGTAGCCATAGTACGAACACAGATCCTGTGATATCACAGGGCAAGGACACCTACAGGAATCCGCATTGCACATCGGAGAGGTGGCGTGAAAAACAACAAAAAATAAAATAAAAATTACTGTCATCGACCGTCTTATGTACGAATAGAACTCCCCAGCAGGGGGCCAGGAACGCAGCTCTAAAGCCGAGCACAGCCAGTTTCCACGTCACGTAGGAGCCGGCACAGGTCAGTGTGTGCTCCAGTGCAGAGGCATCGCGTTCTCTCTTTCTGTCCCCTCCTCCCTAGCCATGCCATCCCTGAGAGTTGAGCTAATCAAGGGAAACGGTATTTGTACGCGGATTTTCTTGTTCGCCAAGCAAGTCAGATGTTTCAAACTGCAGCAGAACACTAATAAATTTTGTAACTTCTTCTGTGATAAATTAAATTACAAAATTACATAGGTGCTGAGTTCAATCCCACTAAATAGATTTCTCCACAGGTCCCGTTATTTTTATAACGCAAAATCTCATAATACAGTGATTACTGGAAACACAATTTTGCATTGTAGAAGAAGCAATCCCACTTTAAGTTGTTTCGTTAAGAATTATTTGACCTCTCCATGCTATAACTATGTGTAAAAATGATATAAATATGCATGCACATAAGAGAGTAGCTCACATAGCTAAAATGGTTGTATTAACTAAGAATTTCATCACAAAATAGTGAAGGAAAAGTTAAAAGATATGTTCTCAAAGAAAGGAAAGGAAGGGGCTAGGGGGATAGCTCAGTGCTTAGAGCACTTGCTTGGTATGTACAAGGCCCTACGTTCCATTTCCCAGCACCATATGGTGACACCTGCCTGTAATCCTAGCACTTGCAAGGGTGAGACAGGAGGATTGCCTTGAATTCCTGAGTTCAAGGCCAACCTAGACTGCTGAGGAAGTTAAGCACCAGCCTGAGCTCCTGTATCAAATAAATCAATAAATTAAAACAGCTGGAAAGAGGAGATTAGAAACCTAAGTGCTATTATTTCTGAGGCTTACATGCAGCAGCAGATTCCCGGAGCTGTCTGGCAGGAGTACCTTGTGGAGCTAGCTACTGCTGCCTAACAAGTCCCTCCAAAGTCAGCAGCTTGAACCCATCAGCCCTTAACAGGTATCATAGTCCCTCTTGGCCAGGAACTCCAAAAGGGAGCGGTGGGGTCCTGTCTGCCCTGTGGTGCCGGAGGCCTTTGCTGAGGAACTTGAAGCACAGGTAGAGATCATCTGAAGATCCTTCTCTCTTAGGCCACACTGTCTGCTGGGTGTCATGTGGAACACACACATGTGACTTCCCCATGGGGCCCAGCTTCTTTGCAAGAAGGACCCTGGGATCCAAGGACAAGTACCCTAGAAATCCAGACAGAAGCCATGCTGTCTTTATAGCCTGCTTTGCAAGGCCCTGGCATTCTCTCTGCATTCTGTTGGTCTGGATAGTTATAGCGGACAGGGCAATATCATCTCAGTTTCAGGGGAGGAGTTCAGCTCTGCAGCTCAAGAAGAGCTTGTGGGCTGCTCTGCATGTTTCTGTGACCAATCGTCTTTGCAGAAAGTGAGGTACAATCAAAAAGTACAACGGATGTTTACATTTAAGAACAATTATAGGGGTTAGGGACATAGTTCAATGATTAGAGCACTCGTCTAAGAAATAGAAGGCTCCGGGTTTGACACCCCCATGCCCACCCCAGTACAACATAATATCTGGGTATGGTGGTGAATGGCTCTAATTTCAGCTTTTGGGAGGTTGAGGCAGGGTGATTGCCGTGGGGTACACAGTGAGTTCAGGACCAGTCTGAACTGCAGAGCAAGACCCTGTCTCAGTAAATACATGCATGCATATGTAAAATCGTCACAGTAAAAGATTCGCTGCCATTAATTCCTTCAATAAACTCTCAGTTGCTTCAGATATTCTCATACCCTGTTATTCCTGCCCCTCTCTGGGGTGGACCTGGAAGTCCTCCTTCATGAGCACTTTTGCATGTGCAGTGTGACGGCTGTGCTGTTCTGAGTTGATCCAAACATTTCCCTCTCATGGTCATTTTGACTTTGGAAAAAAGCCAGAAGTCTCATAGCATCAGAGCCCGTGAATAAGGCGGAGGAGGGCGCAGCACAATGTTTTTACAAGCTTGCTTCCCCTCATCTGGCACTCAGCAGCAACAGTCATGATATTTTTGATCATACCTTGTAAAGTCACTCAGAAAAGGGGACCTTCCAGAACGTCCTCAGAGTCACCAGACAGCCGGAGGAGTAGCTCAGTGGTCAAAGCGCTTGCCTAGTAAAGCATAATTCCTTGAATTCTGTTCCCCACCACCGCATAAAAAGCTGGGCCTAGTGGCACACACTTATAATCCCAGCACTCAGGAGGCTGAGGCAGGAGGATTGCCATCAGTTTGAGACCCTGTGTCAAAAAAAAAAAAAGAAAAAGAAAAGAAAGAAAGAAAGGAAAGGAAAGGAAAAGACAGGGAAGGAACCAAAACAAATGGATAAGTGTATTTGAAGCAAGGGGACTATGTTATGAGGGATTAATGACAACGTGTCTTTTACTGTGATAAAATTCTTAATGTAAATATTCACCTAGGTGTGATCGCACCTCAGAAAATCAGTCCCAGCCCCCAAGCAAGGGCTTTGAGAAAGGTGGAGAGAAAAAGTTGACCTATATGAACTAGCAAAAGAGAACTCTGTGAGCGGGTATTGCACACCACTGGATCAAAATCGCTCGGAATCTGGGGTCAACATTCAATGTTTACCTTCCTTTAAAAAAAAAAAAGTCACCAGAACTCCTTGTGTATTTTTAAAGTAGATTGCATGCAGGACTAAACTTTCACTTGGCCATTTGGTGCTGGCATGTTTCAGAACTACTCACACTTGCCCTTTGGAGAGAGTGTGATGAAAAGCCCGTAGATTCAGTTGGTAACCCTGCCCTGGCTCCGAGGCTTGGAGAAAAAGCACGCGTGCATGCGTGCATGTGTGTGTGCGTGCGTGCATGACAGAAATAAATAAAATAAGAAGTGAGGGGTCCAACTGCTCAGTTGCCTGTAAGGTGAGTGAGCGCAGTTGGCTTACTGCGCCACCCCCACCCCCCCAACACACACCTTCGCACGCAGGAGGCATCAGTATTATTTATCACGCGGAGAATCAGAACCCTTACCCGCGTCCTCGGCCCCGGGGTCCCCGGCACAGAACTCCGGGAGCGCTCCAGCCAGCCTGGACCCACACCAGCCACCAGGTCTTGACATGTGGCTCTCAGAACAGCTCTGGGTTTTGCACTGGGATTACTGTCATGGCTGCAGCGTGTCAAAGAAGCCAGGCAACTTCATTCTCGGGTACTTTGAACAAAAGAAAAACTCCTGCCCTGAGACAGCTGGGCTGCCGCTCGCAGTCGCGAGTGCCACCATGTGTCACCTGGAAACAGTGCGCATCCCAGCAGCAGCTCCGGGAAGTGAGCCTGTCAGCGACTCCGCAGGAGCCCAGCACAAGACCTGACATCTACCTCCAGGGCGCTTGACAAAGTCAACAGAATTAATTTCTATTCTGCTCTTCCTGTCTCTCCACCCTAGCGTTTCAAAGTGTCGTATGAAAATACAGCATGAAAGTAGCCAGAAAGGGCAGCGGAGGCTTTTACAAGAGGGAGATTTTTCCGTTTCCCATCTTCAGCCTCTTCCATTGATATTTTTAAGGTTTCTGGGTATCTGTTTCAGCTTCTTAGTAAAAGCCTATCACTTTGTAGCTCTCATTGTGTGCGATATTAAAGAAATCACAGGAGAGAAAGTCGTCATGCTAGGTCCAGTGTCTTAAATCACCTGTCAGCCATGGAAGGCACGTTGGTCGAGCATCCCACTATCTCTCCTCTTTCCAGAGAAGCAGGTTTACGCAGCGACTCAAACATGCCCCATGTAGGCAAAAGCAGAAATTTCACTTCTAGAATGCACTAAGTTCATATAGTATAAGTTGTCAATATTATATTCATATTACATGGGCAGGGGGTATGGCTCAGTGGTTCTAGCACCTGCCTAGCATGCACAAAATCCTGGATTAAATCCTGCAGCATCACATAAAGATTAATCAGGTGTGGTGGTAGAGCCCTGTAATCCTAGTACTCGGGAAGCCAAGGAAGGAGAGTTGCTTTGAGTTTGAAGCCAGCCTAGGCTACGGAGTGAATTCAGGATCAGCCAGACTACAGAGCCAGCCAGACCTTGCCTCAAAAAAATTGTACATATATATCACACAGAATGTGCACACACACACACACACACACACACACACACATGCCCATATATCACTTTGCCATCAGAATAGGGGACAGCGTGTCACCTCTATTTCCAGGAATTCATCTTTTCCTCCCCCTCATGATAAACTTTTTGGGGATTTGTTAATGTTTGCCTTAGAGCTGTGAAGCAAAGTTAGAGCTCAGATGGGAGAGTACAGTGAAGGAAAAAGAGGAAAAAAAATCAAAGAAATCTCTCTACTGTTTTGTACAACAATTGACTGAGTAGATCCCAGAGCCTCAGAGGCTCTCATCCTGTTTCCACTGTGCCGGCAAGCAGTCTGGGCACGAAGAGGGTGGTGGAGGAGATGCATCCTCCTTCGGCTCAGAGATGGGGAGGTCGGTAACTTACGGACTGCATTAGAAACTGCACAATGGCAACATAGCAGGGCAATGTGCAAGCCGCCCCCAGCACTGGCCCAGGGAAAGCTCAGAAAACAAAGTTGGGACATCTTCATAAAGCACCTGTGATGGAAGCTGTGATGTTATCTGGCTATAATTGGCTTCCAGTGTGTCACCTCAGCCCCTTTCTGGTCAGAGCCACTGTTCCTTTGGACCTGAGGTACTCTCATTAAGCACATCTCACCTGCCATCAGAGTGACCTAAGGAGGAAGCTGAGTTGCATAACAAAACATTATTCCTAGTCATCCACCCCCACCCTTGTGCAACAGGCCCCAGAGCAGAGCTCACATCAAGAAATCAGTGAGTTTCATCTATCCCTTCTACAGTCTTCTTGTACCTGTGAAGTCAGAAATTTTGACCATGACCAACAGGCAAACACAAGATGTGACTTCCTATCTCCAGGACACTCAACAAAGTCACCGTAGTTAACTTTTATTCTGCTCTCCTGGACAGAGTTGGGAGAAGTTGGAGCCTGACGACTCCTAATCAAGCCCCTCGTGAGTGGACCATCCCTTTGACCCATGGTGGTTGTGCGATAGTCTTGGCCTTCAGGCTCATCCAGTGAAAACTCATTGCAATCCCCTACCATGGTTCTCATCTCTGATGTATCCAGATAGCACACACTTATTTGATGTATTACAAATGATCTACGTATGGCAGCACTGTGCGTGTTGTTTAAATGCCAATAACCAGCACATAGGCTTGAAGCAGGATTCAAGATTTAGCCAAAATAATCCGGTCATTGGATTGAAAGAAAAAGTTCAATAATTGAAATTAAGTGTTTTTTTTTTTTTATCATCGGAGGAATAGGTTTTAGGCTGTTGTTCTTGAAATGACTCTGGAAGCAGTAAGAATTATTGCCTATGAGATCATTATTGGAGCCAGGCCAGGTGGGGTTCAGCTAATGCCCCAACATGTCAAGATGTGACTTTCCTCGATACTCCAGAAATCAGAAGAGAGACCATTGGAAAGTTTTCGGAGAAATTCAAGACACAGCAACAAAAGCGAAACCATGGGAAGAGCTCCACTGTTAACCCTTTTCAATCCTGCTCCCTGTCAGAGGTTGACAAACTTGTATAAAGGGTCAGAGTTAAAGAACAAAAATCAACAACAGAAAAACAAGTCTTTGACTTTGTGAACCACAGAGTTTCTTCTATAACTACTCAGCCGGGTCTGTTGTTTTGAACAAGGCTTCTGTGCTGGGCCCTGACAGACCAGGTTAAAATCAAAATGGAGTCACTCATGTAAATTTCCACATCACCAAACGGAAGCAAAGTTGTTATCTAACCTTCTGGGAAGTCAGAGTGATGAATGGAACTTGTCAAACAAGCCAAGTGTAACTGGTACGATAGTGAAGTTCCTCTGATTTAATCCTTACCAAAAAAAAAAAAGTAACCTGAGAGAAGCTGATATCAGCCATTTTTCTTCTGTTTTTCTAATTTTCTTCTTCTCTCTGCCTTTCAGGAAAATCTGCTTTGAAATGAACAGTCTGCCTCTTGTTCTCTGTTTCTGTTTTCTTTAGTCTTTCTCTGTCTATAAAACCAACTGTGCTCTGCTCGCTACGACACCCACTCTACTTTATGGAAAGAAATGTTGCCCAGTTGTAGATTGGCAAATAAAACCAATTAAGAACTTTATACTACATTGTAATTTTGCCTTTTGCAGATCTAAGCAGATAAGCATTTTGCGGTTCCTGTGTAGTAAAACAGACAGAAAGGCAGATTTGGGCCATGTACCATTATTGGCTAGTTCTGTTCTGGTGAATCTAAATGGAATCAACTCACCTCCAGAATCCCAGCTGCAAAAGAGTCTCAGAAAATACAGGTTTTATGTAGTTTTTCAGTTAAATGGCTTCAAGACTACGGAGAATCATGCTGCTGCCTTTGAAGGTGTATGGCCTGTGCCACTTTCTGTTTATGGAAATGCAGAAATGCATTGGCCTGAATGATGCGTGCAGAGCAGGCGAGGAGGGTCGTGGTGATTTGCTCCAGTAAAGAGGCTACCTCTTCAAGAGAAATGACCATTATACTCACATAGCATGATATTTATGATGATTTTCAGCTATTTTCCTACACTATCTGTTCTCTGCACGGAGAGGGTGTGCAGTGCTCACCTTTCCACTTTGTAGGCCTTCGATGGTGGCAGTCATCCCTGCATTCTACCCAGACATGCTGTGCTGAGTTTAGCGAGACAGGGAGGAGTGGTTCCAGGGATTTCCTTATAACCATTTCTGCAGAAAGAGGTCTCACCCTGTCAGAAAGGACACTGACGTGGGACCCAGTCGGCTGTTGAGTGCGTCTAGCTCAACTATACATTCAGGAAGTAGGGAAATACCCAGAAGATGGATTTGCAGAGCCACTGGGGCTACTGTGAAGCAGACTTGGCCCACGTGCATTTACCTTCCTCCTTCCCCACCCCAGCTGAGACCCAATCTGAGGCGGACTCTAATCAGCTCTGAGTCCATGTCTGCCGATTTCTGAAATCTGTATTCCGCCCTTCCTTCACGCACAACCGACGGCTCTAGCCACTTCGGGAAAGGTAGGAGGAAGGTTCATAGCTCACTCTTACGGCAGTTTCTCAAAGTCCAAGCTCAAGGGGGAGGAAACCACCTCTTAATGCAGAGTGGACGCATTCCATTGTGTCCACTCACCCAAGAGTCTAAGGCGCTGACCTGGTGCTTGTTTATTGCACAGCAATAAACAATTTCGCAGAGATTACAGCTCTACTCAGGAACCAGAGGGCCAACTGTTTTGAACAAAATGAGGCTTTGCTGTGGGTCACAGCAGACACTGGGGTGTCATCTCTGACAGTAGAGTTAAAGGCGTGGCATTTCTATCCAAAAATCACCCTTATATGAAATCACTACTCGGCTGATTATGATGACAATACAAACAGCAATATAATGGTGGCTTTGCTCTCTTGGTCTATTAAGGAACCGTATCATGATTAAGGAGCAGGTTCTAGATCTTAGCGACAACTTATTACTTGATTTCTTTTCCCAGTTATATATAAAAAAGTGCTTTTATTGCTTTTAAGTGCTCATGGTAAACTCTGAATTTGGAGTTAATTTGAGTTGCCACCATTTGGGATCAATGACGAAACCAGGTGTAAACAAACCTGTCAGAAACATTTCCTAGCCAGATCCGGAGCAACTGGATGAACACAAATCCAGTTGCCCATGCTGACCCACAACTACTATGATTTCAGACTCGGAGAGCTCTGTAAATCTCTGTGATTTGGGGTTGGTTTGTCCACGGCAGCCAGGTTCTAGGAGGCCAAGTCAGGAGCAGCGTGAGGCAGACTAGAAGAGAGCCTGAGTCCGAGAGCACGAGCCTGACCTTGCTCACGCCTCGCTTCCTGTGTGTGGTGGGGCCGTGCTGCCGGCAACGCGCGCCCGTCCTTCCTAGAAGAGTTTAGCCAGAAGCCCAAACACTGAAACAAAGCATTCCACCTCCATTTCATCCTGGGCACATGAGTCAAATGATATTTGAGCTTTCTTATGTATAAAATGGGGACAGAAAGTTTCTTACACATTGTTCTACTTGTTCTGTAACTAAGCACCACAAACTGTGTTACTTATAAATAGAAGAAATACATTCCTTGTCCTTCTGAAGGCAGGGAAATTCAAGATGGAAACCACAGCTGGAAAAAGCCATTTTAACTGGTGACCTAACGCAGCAAAAGCAACACATAGGGAAAGGAAAGGGAAGGGTGCCCAGGAAAGCTCACTTTCCCAGCAAAGCCACTCCCATGATGACTCATTAATCCACTGATGGGTTACTCAATCAAAGAGGAGCCCTCAGACCAGTCACCTCCCGGCACTTCTCAAATATCAGCAACCTGTGAATTTGGAGATTGACTTTCCACCACATTCAAACCATAGGAAAGAGTTCCTAACTATTTTTTTTTTTTCTTTTCTTTTCTTTTTTTTTTTGAGGCAAGGTCTCACTCTGTGGTCCAGGCTGGTCCTGAACTCACTTCGGAGCCCAGGCAGGCCCTGGACTCATGGCAATCCTCCTGTCTCAGCCTCCCGAGTGCTGGGATTACAGGCGTGCGCCACCACGCCCAGTTTATGTGCTGCTGGGGAATTGAACTAAGGTACTTAGCGCTTGCTAGGCAAGCACTTTAACCTCTGAGCCATTCCTCCAGCCCCCTGAAAGAGTTCCTAACTTAAAGGAATGCTTAAGAATTAACTTCCTGGAAAGCATTTTGTGTGGCACTGTCACATTACATGCTTGAAAACGTATCTACATAGTCAACGTGAGAGTACCGTGGCAGGAATGAGAATTCAGAGCAAGAAGACAGGATGGCAGTGCGCATGTCTCCCCGAGCACAGCTTTGCCTCTCTGGCAGCCGTGCTGGGATGGACCTACACAAACTCTAATAGAGCTTTCCCTTGTGGCCTCTACAATTGAGCTGCTCTCTCAGTAAAGACCATTAGTTAACCGGAAAAAAAGAAAAAAGAAAAAGAAAAAAGAATATTTGGGTCAAGATTCAAGACCACACGCCTCTCAGACAAAAAGCGAGGCTGGAAACGTCCTGCTCTCTCCTTCCTGTCCAAGCAATCCTTCCCCAGCTACGGTGACGCGGCTACTCCTCAGGTGGCTTCTAGGTGTCGCTGCTCAGCTCTGCGTGTCCTTCGCTAGCCTTCCTCTCTTCCTTCCAGCGCTACTGGCTGCAGGACTGAAATGAATCCCAGCAGGAGTTTGTTTTGCCCCCCACCCCCCTTTTTTTTTGAGGCAGGTTTGGCTCGGTAACCCAGGCTGGCCTTGAACTCACAGTAATTCTCCTGCCTCAGCCTCAGAGTCCTGAGAACAATTGCAAACCTGTGCCATCACTCCCAGCCTTTGTGGTTCCGGGGAGTTGAACCAAGGGCCTTGTTAGAAATGCACACTGGGCTGTTCCCCCGTAGCAGAAGTTGCACACATTCTCTAGAAAGTTTGAAGCACTCTACTTCAAACCACATGTCCCAAAGCATCCAGAAAGTTACTGTTGATGGCAATGGGATTTGTGTCAGCAGAACAACCGCTGGTGAGCTGTCACTTGTCAGCTTTCCCAGGAGCCTTTGTGGCTCCTGGTCAGGTTCGGAAGGGGGAGCCACTCGCTTGGTCTTCAAGTTCACTCCACTCAGTAGTCTATGCCCATGAAAGGCAGAGGGCTTGGTGTCCTTCAGAGTCATATAAACGGACGCAGAGCTTCGTCAGTGTCAACACACCCAGTACATTCCTCTCCACTGATGGAGCCGGCAGCCTCCTGCCTCTTGGGAGAGAGAGACTGATAATGGCAGGAAAAGCTCACCAACACGAGGAAACAGAGGGAAGAGAAATGCACGGCAATGGCAAGTGGCCTCCTAAGAACTAGAAAAGGTGGCAAAAACATTAAAGCCATCCGCTTGAAAGCATCAGAGAGCAAACAAGGTTGTAAGCACAGAATGACATATGTGAGCAGAAGGAAGAACCGGTGAGCCCGGCATCCTGGCCAGGCCTCCTGGGCACGGCTTCTCCTTCCGAAAGATGCAGTGGAGGGGCCAAAAGGGGTCCAAGAACTCCCAACAGCCTTCTCAGGATTGGGGGAGATGTGGCCCAGGGCCCAGTGCAGGTGGGGCCATGGGGGCTTCATTCTAAGAGTCATTGTCAGCCGTCTCTGAGAAGGATTGAGCCCCGCTTCAAATCCTCTAGGAGGTGGCCTGAGAGTGAACCTGAGCTGCTCAGGTCTCAGCTGCCCCCCAAGGAGCAAACCCAAGTCCTCCCTGTATGCAGACGCACCAGACAAGGCCTCTGATTATTTCTTCTGCTCTTCATGCACCGTGGATGTTGTCTTAGTTACTCTTTGTTGCTGTGACTCAATACCCGACACCCACAAATTTAGGAAAGGTTTATTTTAGCTCACAGTTTCATATGGTCACAGTCCATTCAGGAGCGACTGGCAGCAAGCAATCAGAGTACAGGACAGAGGCAGAGGTGGAGGCAGCTTCTCAGGACATCACAAGCAGGAAGACAAGCTGAGACCGGTTGAGACTAGTCCCAGTCCTCCATGAAGGCAGGTGCAGCTTATATATCCTTTCAGGTCTCCGCCCAGTAATTAATTAGTTCCTCCTGCATCCAGGTGTGGCCACTATACACCGTTAATCCTAACTCACACGCCTTTAGTCTTAACTGTAATCCACCCCTCCAGACCAGACCCCAATCCACCAACATCACATGGTTCCATTTAAATACATGAGACTTTTGGGGGACACTCCAGATCCTAACCACAACAGATGTCAATCAGAAGTGACCAAATACTCATGGAACAGAAGCACAGCTGTGTTAGCCAAGCAAGGCGAGTGAAGTCAGTTCAACGTCAGATTACCAAGTTGGGCACCTTAAACACATACAGCTTTAAAAAGAAAACAGAAGCTAAATCTAAGAAACTACTCCTAAAATGGACTCATAATAACCAGACTGCTAAAAAAAAAACCCAGATTTTTCAATTATAGAAAGTGGTAAGTACATAGCAAAGACAGACGAGTATAGTGGAGCCCCATGTATAATCAGTGTATCTTCAGCAAACACATACACACACACATGCACACTCCATCCTGTTTTGGAGCATTTAAAAACAAACCCTAAACATAATATCATTTCACTCCAAGGACTCCAATATACAATTCTAAACCCTAGTGATTAGACTATTATCATATGTGGCAAAATTAATAATTTCTCAATGGAAATGCCTTTAACTATTGCTGGGAGAGCTCATAGCGTGTGTATGGTACAGTTTGGCAGCAACCTCATTGGGGACGCATACTCGGTTCTCCAGGGTGACACAATTGGGAGGTGGTGGAACCCTGAAGAGGTGGGGCCCAGTGGGAGGATGTTGGGTCATCAGGCGTGTGCCTTGGAAGGTGGTTGTGAGCCTCTGTCCTCCTCTGCTTTTCGTTCTCTTCTTCGTGATGTAAGTGGTTTGGCATGGCCACACATCCCTATCACGACTCGCTACCTTTCCTCTGAGTTAAAACTGTGGGGCCAATCAGTCACAGAACAGAGGCTCCAATATGGCGACACAAAATAAACCTTTGCTCTTTATCAGTTGGTTATCTGAGATATTTTATTATAGTAACGGAACACCAACATAGACATATATTTCCGTGTATAATTTTCTGTGTTTTTATAAAATATCTTGATAACAGTAGGATTTCTTCGTCGTAATTCATACATTCTACCAGATTCCTTTTCCTGACAATTGTGACAATGATTCTTCCACCCACACAAATGGCAGGGAGGACCACTTGCTCTAGACACTTTCTGATCTTAGAGACTATCAATTTTTTTATAAATTGTTAAAATTTGACAGCAAATATAATCATTTCATTGTTTTCATTTTAATTCCAATCTTTTCTTGCCTATTCAATACGATTTATTTTTTTCAATTAGGCCTTCGTTTTTGCTTTTTCTCTCTTTTATGTAGAAGCTCTTTGTATATGAGAGACATTCCACATCTGTCTGTACATATTGCAAATGTTTATTTAGCACGTGGGTTTTCACTTTTTCTAAGGTGTGTGCGTTGGGGTGGGGGTGAGGGGAGATCCTGAGGTTAAACCCAGAGCCTTTGCACTATGCTACACCCCCAGTTCTTTTTATTTTTTTATTTTTCCAGACAGGGTCTCTTTAAATCACTAAGTTGCCCAGGCTGGGCTCAAACTTGTCATCCTCCTGCCTCCACCTCTAGTATCTTTTGTCATATGGACATACTTATTTTTATTTTGAAATCTTTTTCTTTCTACCTTTGAGAACTGCTATTGCCTGAGAATTTTCCCTCACCACATAGCTAGGTAATATTCCTCTGCATTTTCTTTTACTATTCTGACGCTTGTTTTACATTTAGCTATTTAAGCCTTCTGGACTTTATTGTATGAAACAAGGTCTATTTTTATTTTCTCCTGAGTAGATGGCTGCTCACCTGCTCATAATCCATTTTGACTTCTTCCTTATTTATATAATTCCAAATTTGTTGAAGACACAACCTTTCTGTGATGCTCTTCAGAAAAATTGATCCCATTTTAGCGGCAGAGTTATGTTAATTCACCTAAGCCCATAGACCTTCACAGAGATTGTTTCAAAAGTAGGCATAGGACTCAATTCTGGTTGACAGGATGTGAGGACAGCTGCACCGGGGAGTTGGGGGGCAGCTCCCCTTAACTTGTGTGGGTCCACATCAGAATCTTTGTCTCTGTTCCTCCTCGGGCAGGGACCCTGCACGAACACGAGGCCTGGGCAGGCTACAGAGTCACCTACAGTGGAGAGGCTGGCACAGAGGAGGCACAGGAAGCTGGAGTTGGAGCCCCCAGACACACACGGTACTGAGGCTGCAGATCTCCACCTTTCATTGTCCTGTAAAATTGTGCAGCAGTCCTCCTGCATGTTCTGAACGTGTCTTGTTAAATTTGTTCTCATGTATTTTACAAGCTTTAATTTTACAAGTGGGCATTTCCTTATTGGATTTCCATTTACGTATATTTTTAGCCTTCTGTTTCTGTTTTATTTTGCTTAGCACGGAAGTCTCGCGGTACATCCATTTTCCTAGAAATGCCTCAACTCCAATCTTCCTTACGGCAGAGCAGAACGCCATGTGTGTATATGCCATGTTTTCTTTATCCATTCACCTGTTGAGGGACATATAGGCTGTTTTTAAGATTTAACTATTATGAGTTACGCTGCTATAAGCATGAATATGTACTTACCAATGCAACATAATGTCTTTAATTCTCTCCCAAAAATATTCAAAAGAAGAATATCTGGGTAAAATGAAATGTCTACTTTAGTTTTGTAAAGAATCCCCATACTAATTTTCATAATGTGATGGGAAGGAAGGGGTCATTCAAGTCATTTGGTTCCAGCTGCTTCCCATCAGATGCCTGGATGGAGTTAGAAAAGTCCAGTCTAAGCCTGGGGGGAGCTGAGATCTCCCCCAACACTTCTAGATAAGCCCTGCACCGCCTCCAAGGGCTTGCGGGCCCAGAGCGAACCCTTGACCCCAATAGTTCCTTACCTCATTTCCCAAAGCAGTGCCTTCTGGGTGAAAACGCTTTTGTTCCCCAGCTTCTCAGATGAACAAACTTAATTGAGAAAGTGCAAAAACCAGGAATGTCAGTCATGTTTCATATCTCAGTTGTTTAATATTCCATGATAGATAAATTTTTATAAACTTTCTTCTTTGTCCTTCAGAGGCCTCCTTTTAGCTCTACTTTTAGTTCTTGTCACAAGTAGATAAAATGACTCATGTTAATTTTAAACCTCTTGGTATCATTATTTATTTATTTATTTATTAAATGTGCTTATATAATCAGTTTGCTAACCGTGTTGAGCCATTTTTGCATCTTTGTAATAAGATGACCAGGATATCTGTTTCATTTGCTAATATTTTGTATTTTTGGGTTTTGCACTGTATTCACAAATGAAATTAGTCTATTGTCTCTCTTCTTATATTGCTCTTTATATAGTCATTTATTGGTCATTAAAATGAAAATGGGTGAGATATGAAACACATTGTGGTTTACATCTACAATGTCCCCCCAGATCTCATATGTCTGGGAAGTGGTTGGATTCTGAGGACACCACACTTCTCTGTGGATGATCCAGTGACGATTTCACATGTTGCTGGGAGGTGGGGCTAGTTGGAGAGATGGCCCTTGGGGAGTGACCTGGAAGAGGACATCCTTGTTCCCAGCTCCTGTCTTCTCTCTCTGCTCCCTGGAAGCCACGCAGGATCTCCTTCACACCTGGCCTTTCCACCACTGGAGCCAGCGACCACAAATGCACTGACATCTCTGAAACCTGAGCCAAAATAAATCTTTCCTTTTGAAGTTGTGGGTGTCAGGTGTTTTTTTCCCAGTGACAAGGAAGTACTAAGACAACTGCCATAGTTCAAATAACATGGGACATAGGTCTTCTTAGTGTTGTGCATCCCTGTGCATGGAAGTCCATGGAAGTGTGTTTTCCTCAGAATAAGCAAGTGGGTTCTTAGAATAAGCTTCCTCGGGGGGAAATAAAGCCATAGACCCAGAAATTTCAACATCAGAAGAAAGTGCAAATCTAGGGAAAGCATTCCAAACCTCCTCAAATCAAATATCTCATTTCAAAACCATATTTTCAAATTAGCATTATTCTTCATGAAAAGGAATTGTAAGGGGTTATCTCAAAACAAATAAAAGTACACTTTGGAAGCACTGGGAAATGTAGTCCCAGTGGAGCCATGTGCAGAGCAAGACCCTGTCCCAAAAAATCACATGCTACCACCGAAGGAGCCATGTGGCTGATCATGATGACAAGAGTGACAGTGACACCGAAATGGTAGAATTGAACTACACAAGAACAGGCAGTGAACCCGAGGAAACAGCCGCTTGACAGAAACAGTCACTCATCCCTCTCCTGCTTTGCAAGGATCTAGTAGGGACAAAAAGATTTCTATGAGAATGCCTCAGGGTGTTCAAGGGAAGCCGCATTTTTTATGTGATTACTGTCATTGTAGAGGCAGGCAATTTAAAAATGACCTATCTCTGGGGTTGCCAAAGAGCAGGGTGTTGCTTGCAGACTTGGTGGTGTTGTTTATTTATGGTGGGTGTTGTTTGCAGACTCCAACTATGAAACACGATTATTATTTTTGGCTCATTTATAAAACAGAATTATTCAATAGGTACTATGTGCAAGAAAGACAGCAGGCTTTTCCAGAGAGCTCTCAGGCTAAAATTAGATGACAGCTGCCCAGCTTTGGACCCTTGAGTAAAGGGAAGCACAATAATGTTGTCAAACTATACTAGTTGGGAAAAATTCTTATAACCTTATGAATAAGACTTTCAGGATTCCACGTAATTATGTGACTTATCTGTATTGCTTCACAGACTCTAGGCTGATTTTTCAAGGTAAAGTGATTCGTATACAGTCTTAGTTACTCTTCAATGTATTGTACAAGTGATACGGTTTGGATTTTAAATGTCCTTCAAAGATCGTCTGGCTGATAGTGCTATGGGAAAAGGTGGAACCTCTGAGATGTGAAGCACAGTGGAAGGTGATTAGGTCCATAGAGGAAATGCCCTTCAAGGGGCTATTGAGACCCGATTCTCTCTTCCCTCCTTCTCTCTGATTTCCAGCTGCCGTGAGTAAGCGGCTCTTCTCCGTCCCCCACTCCCAGCCATGATGTCTTCCTTACCACAGGCCCGAAGTCGCGGAGCCAACAACCATCAGATCTTTCAAACCATGAGCCAAAATAAATCTCCCATCCACTGAAGTCAATTATCTCGGGCTTTTTGTCAAAGCAGTGAAAAGCAGACAGATGGCAAGCATGCCAGCAACAAAGGGAAGCAAATCAAAACGGTCCCCTCTCAGAGAAAGAGCTTAACCCACAGAAGACCCACGGGCCAGGGTCTGTTTACCGTCCGCCACGTGAGATAACGGGGCTTCGGCTGCAGTCAAAGCTAGGGAGGGTGACGGGGGCTGACAGAAGGTGGCACGGAGTGATGTCTCCAGATACGTACAGGGGACACCCGGAATTCTGCAGACAGCCCTCCTGAGGTCCCACAACCGCTGGCTTTCAATTCAGTGCTCTTTTCCCTAAATAACATCTCGACTGGTATCTCTGGCAACAAAAACAGTGCAAGCCACAGCCACAGACACAAGGCTCTTGTCTCCCGCAGCGCTGGGCCGTGCTGGGCGAGGTACTTTCTACAGACATCCCTTCATCCTGCACTTCTGCCTACTCAGCATGTGCAGGACGCTCCTGGACGGAGGCCCTTTAGCCTCGAGAGACAAAATGCTGGAGCAAGTCTGTATGTAGGCAGGTGTTCACCAGCAGGTTCTCAAACAGTCACGACGGACAGCCCATGATATGTACTGTATAATATGTAGAATAGCAAAGTCACATATGAGTCTACAAAGAAGAGATTTTCACATCACATAGGAACAGGCAGGGCATCTTCAGACACCACAGTGGAGCAGGGGACCCAAAGGGACAATCGGAAGCTGGCGGCCACGCGTCATGACAGACAGAGCAGGGAGGGGCCAGCCTCCACGCATCAGATGAAGGACGAGCCGGGGCAATAGACACACAGCATAAAAACAACAGGTACTCAGCAGAAACCATCTTTCCAATCTTAAAGTTTCATAATTTGCTAAACTGGCAGTATGTGGTGTTATGCAATGGAGCGCCCTGGCCACGAGCTGTAGCTCCCCTCAGCTGCAGGATCCCAAGGGCAAACATCTGACCTCCTACAGCTTCTTGTGTGACCCTCTTCTGGTGGGGAGCAGGATATTATGTCTTGTGGTCATATATTCCATCGCACTGGAAAAATGCCCTTCTGTCGGAGATAGCTAACACTGTGTTGCAAAATGGGCTAGACGTGAGAGGGGGTTACCCTGGGCTAGTGCTCTGAGTGTGTTGAGGGTAGATTGGGCTAAGCTAGTATAGTTGGGAGACCAGGTGAATCGAATGCATTTCCGTTCAATGATATTTCCAACTCTCAGTGGATTTACTGAGTCGTAACCCCCTTGTGTGTTGAGGAGACTCTGCAGGGACACGCTGAACTCACCAGACACCACTGGGGGGGAAAAGGCAGCCCATGTGAAGAGACGTCCCACCAACTTCCCTAGAGCCCCATGCAGAGCAGACCTGAGGCACAGAACCGTGCACAGACGGGGAGCCGCCTCCTCCTTCCTTAGCATTTCCATGTGGCTAGCCACGTTTTTTTTTTTTTTAAATTTGGGCTTCTTTATAAGTTGACAGATAACATACATGTGTGTGTTACGGCAAGACATTTTAAAATACGTGGAGATTATGAATGGCCAAATAAAGCTTATTAATATGTATAGTACCTCATTATTTATTTTACTTGTTTGTGATGAGAACACTTAAAAACCAGCCCCCACAGCAATTTTAAGTGTATAAGGTATGATGAAAATACAGCAAATGTTTAAATAAAAAGAAATTATAGCAGCAAAAGATGCACTGCCATTAACCCCATCAGAAAGCTCACCCTCGCTTCAAACACACTTACTCAATTGTTCTTGCAACTTTCTGAAGCAGTTCTCCGAGTCCGTGCTCTCGTCTTTACTAGGTGTGATCCAAAATTCAGTGGGTGCCGCAGTGGAGGGTCATCCAGGAGAGGGTAGGAGAGGCTCGTAAAATACCACAGTGTGCTCTCATCTGCTGAAGTCACCACAGCTGGCACTGGGCCACCTGGTTCTTCCACAAACTCAAAATAGCCATGAAAGGTAAGTGCTTTGCCTGACTCTGGACACAGAGGCAGCCATAGCAGCACAGCTAAAGACGCTCATAAATGAGAACATGCAAAATTGCTTCAGACAGTGGCAAGAGTGGCGGGATAAGTGTGTCCGAAGTAAGAGGAAGTGTTTTGAGGAAGACGAGTGGTACCATGTTTTCTACTGTCATAACTTTCTTATTTAAATGCGCACTGCGTTTGTCAATCCCGTTTTGTACAATTCATCATTTCAACTGTGGGCAACACCTCGTACATAAGTCCCTTGGATGCATTCCCTGTCTAGTGGGAAATTTGTGTTCTTTTCCGATCCTCTCCTCATTCCTACCATAACCCCCAGCCTGCTGTAAGCAGCGCTCTGCTTTCTGCTGCCTTGGGTTCCTGTTTTCTAAATTCCACAAATGGGGGAGACCTAGAGATGGTGAGGTGTTTGCTTCTCTGTCCCTGCTGTATTTCTCTTAATATAATGTCCCCCAGGCTCATCTATGCAGTAAACATGGTAGCGTAGAAGTCTATCCAACATACTGATCTCATTCCTTTTGAGTACACACCCAGATGCTGGGCTGCTGGAGTATACGAGAGTTTCAATTTTTTTTTGTTTTGTTTTCTTTAAATGCCTCCACACTATTCCTCCAAGACACTGAATACCAAATAATAATTATGCTATCAAGTAAATTTAGAAGAAATCCGGAGATATGATGACAAAACAAAACACTGAGGATATCTGTAAAAAGAGTTGAAGAAGAGTGCAAAAGAATTAATTTAGAGAAATAATAAAAATGCAACCATCACAAATAGACAGGGGAATGTCAGATTAGAGTCAGCCAAAGACAGTATTAGGAAAGAGCTGGGAGGTAGAGATGAAGAACTCAACCAAGCAAGTCTAGATAACAAGGAATTAGAAAAAGACAAGGTAGTTAGGAAATGTGGGTGCCCATATCTTAACAGAAAGTTGAAAAGATAATGAGGGACAAGAAGGAGTCGGAACCTTAAGAAATGATTACGGAGGATGTTCCAAGGTTGCTAGAAGATATCAGTGTTCAGACCTGGGAAGCTCAAGGAGCCCCAGATCAATAGAAATCTTTTAAAATCCCCATATGTGGAGATCTAGCATGGTGACTTTGTAGAACACCAAACAAGAGAAAGTTTTAAAAGCAACCTAAGCAGAAGAATTCATCCAAAAGCACAGCCACCCCTGCAGCAGCAGGCTTTTCAGTTTCAACGCTGGGGCCCAAGTGAGGAAAACTCCTAGGCAGGACATGCTACCACCAGAAGGTGTGAGATACCATGTGACACCTACCCAAAGGGTGAAATTTATACAACCTCATCACACCAAGGATTGGCAACAATGTGAAGCCTTGGTGACCCTCATTACTACAGGAGTAATTACAAGCCGCCAGTCAGTGGGGAAAAACTTTATATGACTTAGTCAAGGGGAAATGAACCTTCCCTCCCACACACACTTTCTGTGCCTGGGAGCTGCTAGCCAATGTGCACCAGGAGATAAATAGATGAGTAATGCTGAAAGCAGCCCAAAATACAAAAACAATGAATATTTCCTCCAATAATATTAGAAAAAACAAATTGCAGTATCACGATAAAATGGAAATCTACAATCAAAAGTGAATAATCCATAGCGACATGTATCAGCTAGAATGATTCTCAGCAGCATGATATAAGCAATGAGATTAGCGAGTACACAAAACACGGGGACAAGACCGTGAGCTCGAATACAGGCGCACACTTAAGGGTAACGTCGACAGACTAGTAACTCTGAGGGCATACACATGAAAGTATTTTTAACTGGATATATGCCAAGTTCATCTTACTGATTACATTTTAGGAGGAAGAGAGGAGAATCAAGGAGGAATGAGGATGGGGCTAAATTTGTATTTTATGTAGAAAATTCAAAGCAAAACTAAGAATGTTGCCCTCTGTTAAACAGCTTTATAGAATTCTTGTCTTCTTGGCTGTAATTTTCTGTATGTTTGAAACAGTCCTGAACTTTAGAAACAAAGTAGACTAGCATTCAAAGTACAAAAAAACTCACAACAACATCAGGAAGAAGAAAATGACCATCCCCAAAATGAACATAATTATGAACATTTCACTGAAGATACACAGATTGCAAGTCAGCCCACGGTAGGCACAATGCCGGTGGCTAGTAAGTGAACATTAGTTCTGTGAGGAGACACCACCGCCCACTCTGTAGAATGGCTCAGTTATAAGGGCCATCATGTAGTGACAAGGATGTGGAGCAAGCAGAATGCTCCCACATCACTGGTGAAAATGCACAATGGTGTAAGCATTTTAGATGTCATTTATGTGTTTAAACGTGTAACCATATAAACCAGCCATACCACCCCTGGCCATTTACTCGGAACAAAAGCACACACGTGTCCAGCCCAAGGCTGCTACACAGATGGCCACAGTAGCCTCATTTGTAATTACCAAACACTGGAAGCAACTGAATGCCCAGAAACAGATGGGTGGACAAATACATTCTAATGTGTTGGTAGTCTAGAACTTCAATCAATAATAAAAATAAATGAAGTATAAACTACAGTATCACTTTTCAAAATTTTATTTGTAACTGGAACATAACTATTGTGCTTGTTTTTAGGTGCGGTATGATATCTCAAGGCACAAATACTCTGAATAAAGATCAAATCTGGATAATTAGCATATTCATTACGTCAAATATTTATCTTCTTTTTCTACCCACCTTAACCTACACGATGCCTTGTGACCAGCTGTAGTCACCCTTTTGGGCAGTAGAGCACTGTAGAGCACTAGGACTTCTTCCGCTTCTAACTATAAATTTGTGTGTGTTGACTCGCTCTTCCAATGCCTCCTTCCTCCTCCCGTCCCCAGCCCCCGGAAGCTACTACTCAATTCTCGATTGCTCTAAGATGAATGCTTTTAGAGCCCACGTGAGAATGAGATCACGCAACTTTTGTCTTTTAGTATCTTGTTTATTTCATCTAGCATGGTGTTCTGCTGGTTCATTCCTGTTACCACAAATAACAAGGCTTCATCCGTTTTAATTGCTGCATAATATTTCATTGTGTATATCTAGAAAATCCCTGTTATCTATTCCTCTGATGAGTGACACTTTGGTTAATTATTTATCTTGGCTGTTGAAAGTAGAGCTGTCAAAAACACAGGCATGCAGGTATCTCTTCAACATACTGATTTCATTTTCTTTGCATACAATACCCAGAAGTGGGATTGCTGATTTATACAGTAAATCGACTTTTTAATTTTTTATAAAACTTCCCTGTTTCTTGTAATGGTTATACTAGTTACATTCTCACCAGAAGAATCACTTTTAAAACAATTAAATAGAGTTAAATCCAAAACAGATCAAAAGAGGACATATTATATGATTTTGTTTTGCAAACTGTCAATAAACAGTAATAAAAATAGAACAATAGTTGCCAGGAGAGTGGGGAGGAGCACGAGGGAATATTTCAGAGTGATGTATCTATCCATTGTGTTGATTCTCACGATGGTTTTATGAGTGTATCTATGTCAACGTTTATCACATTTTACCCCTTTGAAATTGGCATTGTTGCACATACGTCAGCGGATGTGCTAAGAAGTAAAGAAAATGGAAAGATAGTAACTAGCAAGCCGCGAACTTGCAGAGGACTCTGAGGAAAGTGGACCAAGCGACCTACACAACACCAGGAAGCCTCACACAATTGACTGCTTGCACTGCTGGAAGGTTTTGCCCAGGGTGCTGAGGTCTCATGTGAGACGAAGGGCCTGTCCCTGCCGCTGCTCTCCACTACACCCACCCAGCCAGCCCCTCCTGCAGTCTACACACTGTCCTCCACCACTTGGCTTCCGGCTTCCTGGAATGACACATAGGCTTGTCCTGGGTAGCCATCCGTGTGGTAATATTTAGGAGAAACAGCCCCACAGAAGATATCTAGATTCCTTCCTGCACCCCCTGTACAAAAAATTAACCCGCCAGGCTAGCCCTCTGCAGCATGGGCTCCCAGAGACAGAATTGGCCCCTCTTGGTTAAAAGCGATAGCTGTAAAAAATTAAAATAAACACTCAGCATTTTCTTTTTTTGGCTTTCTCCTTAACACAGATACTAAGTTTCTAAACATTTCAGGAAATCTTCCAGCAGGAAAGAAGGGAGGGAGGAGGAGGAAAGGGGAGAAGAAAGGAAGGGAGGCTTACAAAAGTCGATGGGACGCAGTCAGGGGATGGCACAGCAGGAGGGACTAGATGGAGCGAGTAGGGACAGCTAGCTCCCTGGAGTTCCACAGACGAGTGAGCTAAGTCCGACACAAGCCTCAGGTGGGTGGGCACGCCTGGAGATGGTGAGACAGTTCGGAGCCAACCAGGACAGGGCTGTGTTACATTTTTAAAGGAAGAACTGGTCCCTTTTTTCTTTTTAACACCGATTCAAGTTATTTTACTTAGATATTACAATGGTAACATCATGCAACTCAGCATCATTCAGTTGCAGACCTCAATGGGAGGCGTGAGTGGAGGTAGGCCTGGGTCTGGGGATCAGGAGGGCTCGGCGGTGCTCAGCAGAGGTTGACTGCGGCCACTCCTGGCACTAGAGGGACATCACCACGTCCTTGCTCTTTTTTGCCATCACCCGGAAGTACTGGCAGAGAGCAGAGAACCCAGCCAGGGTCCGCCGGGTTCTCACCCGGCACGGCATCTCTTTCCCTGAATTCCTAGCTCACCATCAGGCTTTCCCAATCCCTTAACCTTGAACCTGAGGAGTTCTGCCAGCCCGTGCCCCTGGGTCTGAATGCCCCCATGGAGACCTGGCTTTTGCCCGGGGGCAGGCTTTGAGCTCACGAGGGCTGTGTTGCCTGGTGGTGGTCAACTCCCCAGAGCCCCGTATTCAGTGCTTTCACACATTGCAGGTGGGTTTTACTTATCCGTGTTATGGGGGAAATGCAGCCTGAGAAGTTAACCAACCAAAACGTGAGGCCACACACTTCCTTCCTTTCCTCTCTCTGTTCTCCTGTAGCCAACTCCTGGCAGCTGCTCCCAAGGGCTGGCAAGCTCACTTGAACCCCAGCCAGGGGAGTCCTTGTGTGACAGCAGCTCCTACACTTGAGACAGCCACCTGAATGGGTGCCCATGAATGGGGGCAAACCAGACCAATGCCTGGAGTCCAGTCACAGGGTCAGTCGCTCAGTCCCTAGTCACATTGTTAGAGCCACTTACAGGCTATCAGCCGGTGAGCAGCCAAAGAGAGATGTGCCTCTCACTGGAGCGGGGCACGGCCTGACTCCCCTGGGTCCAGGTCCAGGGCTGAGGACACAATCAGTGTTTGGGCTCACCAGAGTTACCCTTTTCTAGTTCCACAGAACCCATCCCTCTGGGGACCAACGTTCAGTCTGTTGTCCTTCAGGCACCCCCTCTAGGGGCTGCTGCCACTGGCATCCTGGGTTTAGGGGTTGTATCGGCTCTAGATCAATATTACTTTCCAAAGGGGGAGATTCTGGTATCTCTGTGCCACAAGTCCCCACATGTGCAGCCCAGGCCTACATGCAGCCAGCACACAGTTCATTTTATACATCACGGAGTTTCAAAAGGCTGGGAGAGAGGGGCCCTGGGCCCACCACACACTGCAGAGTAGAGGCAAATACAGAAGCAGGATTGATACTTTCCTCTCTGGGTTTATTTCCCTAGTTTTCGTAGAAAGCCCTGCTTTGGTTACCAGTCAAGGACTATTCATTGTCCCTTTCTGTCACCTCAATGCTGCAGGGGGAACAGGAGCCTACAGGCTCTGGCCCTTCACCTCCAGGACTCTCTGTTCCCTAACTCCAGTTGCTACTCAGGAACAGTAAGCAGCCTCATGGAAGAACATCCCTCTGAGCCTCAGCCCATCAGAATAGCCTGATGTCCCAGATTTCACAGAGCATCCGGAGGCCCATTCTGGTCACCAGACATGCACCGGGCCATATCTCATTCCCATGCGTGTATCACCCCAACTCTTAAGCTCCTCCTGCCTTTGCCAGCTGACCAAGGACATGGCCAATGCCCCATACTCCCTACAAGTCAACTTCCGAGCTCATAGTTTTACTTTTGACACTTTCTTCAGTCAAAATATCCCATCGGGTCATTTTGCCAAATAAAACACAGCTTTCTCACTCCTACCAACTATAAATATAACTTAGTATCTGAGGTGTGACCTACCCCCAACCTCACAAATGTAGAAGAACCTGGGAGCCTTGTCAGTGGGACACAGGCTCTCCTTGGCCTATAGGACTGCAGTCACCCTGAGCCACCCTGGCCTATGACACACTCTGCGTGTCTCAGAAGATGTGGCTTCAACCACAGGTGTCCCTCAGGTCTGGAGAAGAGCCTTTATCTCACGTGGTGGACAGTAAACAGACCCTGGCCCACTGCCCATCTCAGGAGCCACCTAGATGGACATGATGGTAACGTATCATTTGCAGTGATATCCAGGCTCCAAAATCTTCCTCCTGAGTTCTGTTCCAACCAAGGACAGACAGAATTGGGAGGCGGGGAAGGGAAGGTGAAGAACACTTTCTTTTTCCCTTTTATTTCTTTTATTCTGCTGCTTTCTCTCTGCCTGCCTACCCCGCCTCTACATCCTCCCAGGCAGGGCAGCCTGCTGTGTCTCCTCTCCTCGCTGTCCCTTCTTACTCCAGGCCAGGGGTAGTTCAAGGACTGTCCTGGCTGTCTCAGTTCCAAGGAGCAAAAGAATCTGGACTGCTTGATGTCTGTTTTCCCGCGCACGGTCCCAGGCTTCCCCTGCCATCTGTCCTCGGCCCAGGGTAACCTACTCTTCAGCAGAGGCCCCTGTGAGACTGGACACCTCTGAGTTGCCATTCCGGGGATGCACACGTCCTTCTACCCTGCCCCTCACAAGGCCCAGCTTGGACCTCCCTAGGTCGCTGTCTCTGCCTCGCTCACACCAGTCCCACAAGTGCAGTCTGACCCTCTGGAGAAGAATGATATAAAAGTCGGTCTTGTCTGGACTGTGAGCGCTCCAGCACACGGGGCCGGGTGGGACAATGAGTCTCTGGAGGAGACCAGTAGGCTCTAATGAGCTGCTCCTTTTCTGCCCAATCAGAGGCCACGGGGCCCTGGCCACTGTTCACATGAGCATCTGAGCCTGACCTCTGCCAGGCGCCCACCTCGGGGATGTCCCCTGGAAAGAGACCGCTTGTAATTCACACTCAGGCGCGCCGCGGATGAGTGGTCATCTGTCCTGCACGGTAGAATCTCCTCCGGGACAGAGCAGAGGCTGTGCCTGCCTCCCCTGTAGAAGACCCAGTGGCTTGAGGACACTGTGCCTGGGACAGCACTTGTTGTAGGGAGGGAGTTGTGGGGATATGACGGCAGGCAGCACCCGCGGCAGGCTGCAGCCCCCTCTGCGGGGTCAGCCTCGCGCCCCACCCCTCACCGCCCCACTAGGCAAGGCAGCAGCAGCAACATCACTGGCCCCTTGGCACTCTTTCCCACACAAGGACACTGGGGGGCAGTCATTCAACACAACACAGAACCAGAAAGGTCCTCAGTGACTGGTCTCAGCCTCCCGTGCGGTGGTCCCAGCCTGACTCACGGGAGCACATTCAGCCCTGGGGAGGCACAAACAGATTTTTAGAATGTTGGAGGCTTGCAGATGGCTTCTAGAATATAGCATAATTATGGAGGAAAAAGAATTAAAAGATACAAATGTGTTCATATCTGAGGAATTAGAGGGATCCCAGAACTTTTGTTTCAGATCTCTCCTGCCCCTCAACCATGTGTAAGCTTTGCCATCCTTGAGGATTTTTTCTCTCATCCTAAGTATCTATCTAGGCACAATTCAAAAGCCAGAAGGATGGGGCCACCAAAAGGGGGTATGATCCCTCAGGTGCAGTTTGAGGTTCCCAGGATCCTAGTCTGTCCAGGTCAGGTACCACCTTTAAATGATGATACACAGTAGAGTACAACTCTGCTATGAAGATGGATTTCAATCATTTGTAGAAAAATGGAGAAGACTTTGAGACCATTGTGCTAAGTGAAATCAATCAGACATGGAAGTTTGAACATCCTGTGGATTTTCTTATCGAAGGCATTGAAACATAAATAAAATAAAAGAGATGATAGAAAACAGGAAGTTGGATTTTGTAGAGACAGGAAGGAGAAAGGGAGAGATGAGAGGGCAGATAGGGAGAAATAAAAAAAGTTGAGATGTGGTACACACCACACCAATTCCCTGTGTTGAGTGGAGTTACTGTGCATTGCAAGCACCCTAACAAAAAGAACAATTTTTTAGTGTGAACACTTATCCCACGAGGGCTTGAATAAGCTAGAGTCCTCAGGCTGGGGACGAAGGGTTGATGACCCATGTTTACAAAACAAGTCTCGAGGACAGGCCTGGTTCTGAGCGCTTTCCCTATAGTCACTCATTTCACTTCTGTACTATTCCTCAGAGGTTTATTTTTCTTGATGGCAGGTGATGCCTCTGAGGCTCAAGCAACTTCAGTAATGTGTCTGCTCTAGTTTGAATTTGAAATGTCCCTTAGAAGCTCTGTGTTAACCAGGTTGGTCCCCCAAGTAGCATTTTGGGGAGAGAGTGTATGGAAATTTTAAGACGTGGGGTCTACTGGTAGGTTTGCACCATAGTCTTCCTTTCTCCTCTCTTCACCTGCCGTGAAACGCCCACTGCACCCTTTGGCTATGATTGGGTGCCACAGGTCCAAAATCTGTATGACTCTGGGTTTAGACCACCAAAACTGTGAGCCAAACAACACCTTGCCCTCTTTTATAAATTGATTTGTTGTAGGTTTTTCTGACACTATAGAGAGCTGCCTAGCTAGCACCCAGCATCACTGAGCAGGCGAGAGGTAGAGGTGGAAGCCCACAGCACAGCTCAGAGTTCTGCTTCAAACCACAGCATTGTGAGCCACCAGTAGCCCAGGGCTTTCACTTTCCACATCATGAAGATTACATGTGGGTAAGAGAGACTTCAGAAGAACGATACCCGGTGCGTTTCCTTTACTCTGCAGTTCAAATCTAATGCATCAGAGGAAGGAAATGATTTGCAAGTTTTCGTTTTTTAACCTACTGCCATGCTTAAGTTTCAGTTTTGAGTCTCTTTAAAACTTCACAAAAATCCCTTGTGCTTTATCAGTAATTTTTAAACTGTCTAATTGAGTGGAATGAGTAGACATGTTGCCAAAGAACATCAGCAAGTTGTCACAAATCAAACCCACGGATTCATAAACCTCGTGCGTTTCCACACTTGAGTCATCAGAAAGATGGGGAACGATGGCGGGCTCCTCTCTGTGCCTGACGTTTGCCTCCAGGCGGAAAGTGTGCTCTGTTGAGTTCTTTCCCCACGTCAGCCGTGAGAGCGAGTGCGAGTTGCCGCATTGCCCTTTCCAGGCTGTGATCGTGTGAAGGTTCTCCAAAAACATCTCTGATGTAAATGCCAAAAGCGCCTTCCAGGCTCTCGTTTTTCCTTGATCATGGACAGCTGCCCCATGCTTCTTACCCTTCTGCCCTTCCTTGCAAGTTTGTGCAAATGAAGTCTGTGGATCTTGAGCCAACTTATTCAGCTTTTCCAACTCTCTGATTTCTCATCCATGTCGGTCAGCTTTCTGTCACTATAACAAAACACCTTAGATAGTTCATTTGTCAAAAATAAAATAGGCATACGTTGGTTCATAGTTTTGGAAGTTCTAGTCCATGGTCTATTAGCCCTGTGGTTCCAGGCCTGCAGCAGGGAGTCACATCATTGCCCAGGTAAGTATATGGTGGAGCAGAGCTACTCACCTGGTGGCCAGGGAACGAAGAAAGGAAAGGCAGGAGTAGGGGTCCCCACCTGCCTTAAGAGTATGCCTCCAAAGACCTAAAGACATCCTGCTAGGTCTCACTTCTTAAGGGTCCCACACCACTCAACAGTGACTTCCAGGGGCCAACCTTTTAACGCACGAGCCTTTGGGCAACGTTCCAGGTCTAAACCATGCAACATCTCTACACTGGGAGCGATAATGATAGGTCCATTTCCGAATGTCAAGGGCAATGTCTCTGCAAAGCTCTCCCTTGGGTGATCGGCAAGACAGACAGTTGGTGGCTTGGGGAGAGCCTGGCTGTGCCCAGTGGCAGAACTGAGGCTGGGAGCAGAATCGAGAGAAGGACTTGCGTCGGCACAAGGAAGGAATTGTCTTCAGATTGTGGTAGGCTGAAAAAAGGAATGGATTCCCACAAGAAGTGATGGGTTACCTCTTCCAGGAAGAATTGAATTCAGGGCTTGTTGGAGTATATAGAGAGAGTTCTTGGATAAGAGAAAGAGCTAAGCTGAATGGTTTTCTGAATGGCATCTACAGCAGCACAATCCCTTCCCTCCATGATACTCTATTTAGTCGCCATGATGACTTTCCTCAAAGACTCTTACCAACCTGCCACCATCTCATTATCTACCTGTTGGCCTCTCTCAGGTCCATGATGGCAGGGCTCTCTCTCTCTCTCTCTCTCTCTCTCTCTCCCTCCAGCACCCTGCTGAGCACTAAGGAGGTGTTCAACAGGTGAAGAAATGAAAAGGGAATGATTTCTGAAGCCACTCTTCATTCCGAGCCAAGGGAGCATCCGGCTACTCTTGCTTTACCCTCAGCTCTGCTTCTTTTAAAGAGACAGAGATATCCTTTGAATACAATTCAGCAAGAAAAAGAAATTAACATAAAAAAGACGTGAAACTATCTTCCTTCATAGAGGACATGATCTGTGTATAGAAAAATTTAAATAATACACAATATAACCTACGATAGCCATGAAGCAGAAGCTTGCTCGACCTGCCTTGCAGGGGACGCTAAGGAGTTCTTCAGGTCAAAGCAAAAGGGTGCAAAGCGCAACGTGAAAGGAAAATATGGGCAAATACGGAACACTGGGCTGCAGTAATAGGGCGTTCAGGTCATTTTTAGCTCTAGGACAGAAGTTAACAGATAAAAATAGTCAGACTGTAAGAACTTGTTCACAGATGTGCAAGATACGCACTGTGATGAGCGTACAAAAGGACAAAGGCAGAAGAGTGAGGATTTTTGTGACTGAAGTGAAGTTGTCATCCATTTAAAACAGGCGACTGTAACTGTAAAGTGTTGTACATAAGCCCCACGGTGCCACAAAAAATCCTATAGGAGATACAAAAGTGAAAAAGAGAAAGTAATCAAAACGTATCACTACAAAAATAATCAAGCGGCAGAGCAGGGGACAAGAGAGCCACAAAACCGACGCAGTGACAAAACGGCCACGATGTCTCTACCTATGTTACACTAAACATGGGTGGATTACACTCCTCAAAGACACAGAATAAATCACTGAACTAAAAAAAAAGTCCCACTGTGCCATCTCTAAGAAACTAACTTTAGATGTAAGCACAGGCTGAAAGTGAAGGTCTAGAAAAAATATTCCATACGAATGGAAACCTAAAGGGAGCAAAGGCGACTGTGCTTAGACTTTAAGTCTAAAACTGTCACAAACGACAAGTAAGGTCATAGAATGATGAAAGTCTATTCACCAGGAAACCATAATGGATGTGAACACACATGCACTACACAGTGCATAGTACCTAAACGTGTGAAGCAACATGCGCATCTTTGAAGCAGAATACCTCCAATAGCAGTTGGAGGTTTCAACGTCCAACTTTCAATAGCAAACAGATTTCCTCAAATCGGCAATTTAAATTTCGTTTCGAAAGGACTGTAAAAAGAAGGAAGTAAGGCTTGGGCAAAGAAAAGAAATAGTAAAAATCAGTAGTCAAAAAATCAGTAATAAAAAACGAATGAAACTATGAGTCTCTTTTTACAAAATAAACAAAATTGGCAAACTCTTCTTAATCTAAGAAAAAAGGAGAGAAAATGCAAATAAAAAATGGTGACATTATAAGTGATAAGACAGAAATCAAAAGGGCCACAAGAGATTATTTTGAATACTTACATGCCAACTAATTAGATAACTTAGAATAGGAGGTTGAATTCTTAAACAAATTTCAAGACTGAATCATTAAGAAACAGAAACTTCAAACACAACAAATAAGGAGACTAAAGAAGTGGAATGAATCCATGATCAGAAAATTTCTCCAAAATAAAAAAGCCCAAACTGTTTTTGTTGGTGAATTTACCGACATCTGAAGAGGAATGAGCTCCAATTATTCTTAAACTTTTCCCAAAAATTAAAGATGAAGAAATACTTTTAAAATCATTCTGTAAGGCCAACATTCCCTGATGTTAAAGCCTAACAAACACACTATAAGAAAACTACGAGTCTTATAATTGTATGTTCACTCCTGGGATGTAAACACGTAACTCGTGAGCAAATGCTATGCTTTGGGTCTGGAATGTCCTCCAAAAGCCTCATATATTTGGATGTTGTGGAAAAGCTATGGAACTGTGTACAGTAAGAGGTGGGGCCTGGTTGGAAGTGATAGAACACAGGGACTTTACCTAGAAGGGATGGATCACTGGGGCTGGACCCAGAAGGAGCAGAACCCTGGGACCTGATCTGGAAGAGGTAGATAGATCACTGGGACGTGACCTGGAAGGATATATGCCAGATCCACTCTTCCTTGCTCACTTGATTTCCCGTCTGCCCTGCTGAGAACAGCTTTCCTCCTGCTGGTCCTCTGCCACATGCGTCTTGCATTGACCAGCCACCCATAAAGGAACTGAGATCTTCTGAAACTATAAGCTAAAATAAATCTTTCCTTCCTTAAGTCGTGAATGTTGAGCACCATGTCGCAGCAATGAATAAGTAACTAAGACAGAAATATACCAGACATTAATTTTAACATTACATGATGTTCACATGGCACCCATATATATGTATACATTTTATCTGTCAATTAAAAATAATTTAAAAAATACTAACAAACTGAATTCAACAAGACATTAGAAGGATTAGAAGCAAGATTTTTCAAAGACGGTTCAACACAGGCTGGTCAATAAGTACCGTGGATCCCATTAACAAAATGAAAGATTAAATGATATGATCATCTTAATTGATGTAAAAATATTTGAAAGTATTAAACACCATTTCATAATAAAAAAACGGAACAAACTGGAGATAGAATTTGCTAGGGCATAAATCCAACAAGAAAAGATCTCTGCAAGCATCATACACAATATGAAAAACTGGAAGCTTTTCCTCTAAGCTCAGAAACAAGGCAAAGATGCCTTCTCTCACCACGTCCACTAAGCAGAGTACTGAGAGTCCTAGCTATAGCGGTAACACCAGAAAAAGAAATAAGTGCCACCCAAATTGAAGGCAGAAGTAAATGATCTGTGTGTAGGTGACAGAAGCTCATGTATGGAAAACCTTATGAACTAACACATACATGCAGGCGATGTCCAGTTATCACCCACCTCACAGAAGACATTTTGCACTTCCATTGTTTTTGATAATTAGTAACCTAAAAAAGATGGATAGATGATAGTTGATAGATAGATAGGTAAAAACAACAAAAGAAAACGATTAGTGTTGGTGAACATATGGGAACTTTGGAATCCTTATACATTGTTGGTAGAAACATACATTGGTACAACAGCTATTGGTACAACATGGAGTTTCCTCAAAAAACTGGAAGTGGTGCTTTCACATGACTAGCTATACTACTACCGAATATAAGCCCAATGTTACTGAGAGAGAGATCTCACAGAGCCATCTCTACCTCCGAATTCATCATAGCATTACTCACAACACCCAAAATTTGGAAACACAACCATGAAAACGGATAAAGAAAAAGTGGTACATATATACCTTGGGATATTATTCATCTTTAAAAAGGGGGGATAAAACCATTTGTGGTAACATAGATAAGCCTGAAAGATGTATGCTAAATGATATAAGCTAGTCACGCAAGGATGCACATTGCATAATTGTGCTTAGGTGAATTATCTAAAATAGTCAGACTCCTAGAAACGGAAAGTAGAGAGGTGGATATCACAGATTTGAAGGGAGAAAGGGTGACCATTTAGGAAGTAGAGAATTTTAGTTATGTAAAAGATAAGCTTTTAGAGATCTGCCGATTCTGCACTTAAGAATAAAAGGGGAAAATAGTAATAATATCCCATAGATAATCTACCTAACTTTATACGATCTCAAGATCTCATCTTATTGGCTGCAGACATTACAGTTGAAGACTGTGCGCACTCCTTCCCAATCACACCCCGGTATCCACCCAACCAACCTCGCTGCCTTCCTACTTAGGGAGTTTGTAAGTGCTACACATATGTTTATATTTTCACTTTTTATTAAGTATCTGTTATGGTTTGGATCCGGAATATCCCTCAGAAGCCTCATGTG